>JANHFX010013040.1:0-71231 GCA_027560015.1 Chloroceryle amazona | reverse complement strand
CACCCCCGCTTTTTAACGAGGGAATATGTTTGTTTTCAAAGGGCAAAACAGAGGAATTGTTGTTGTGAGGTGAGCACGGACTGGGGAAATGAAGCAGATGCACTTCAGAGAGCTCTTTCATGGCAGGAAAGGGAAATGGTTTTAAGATCACACAGCAGTACAGTAGGTTTGCTCACCTTTCACTTCAAAGGTTCACTCATCTAATCTTCTGTTCCTTTTTGGGTAGTAGGATGGATTTATGGGTTATGCCATTTGCTTGACTATATTTAAAGCAACCTTCCTTACACCAGACTATGATGGCTAACACCAGACATGGTCTGTAAACCACTTTCTGTAGCAGTCTGTGCCACAATTTCTTGACATGGCACAAATACAACCCATGGTACAAAGCACAGGAAACTTCTAAGACGGTTTTTACTAAAAACAAAACAAAAATTAAATAAGTACATTAATATCAAACCTTTTGCTTTCACTGGAAAAAGGCATTGCAAGAGTGATCTGGGTCAATGAAGATCTGAATATAGCCTTCAAATACCATCTGTATTAATAGCAGCGACTCCCTGAAACTCTGAGGGTTTGATGATCCTGGGCAGCACACCATGAGTCAAATCCTGGGGACTATTTTTTTTCTAGTCCTTTTTTTGATGTGTACTGTCTCAAAAATTCCTTTGAATTGCTACATTCTGGCATAAATTAGAATTGGGTTCATTCACGTGTGGAGCCTGGGAATATTAATTTCTGGACTGTTTTCAGCCTCAGTGACAAAATATAAAGAAAAGTAGGAAGAAGTGGTATCATACTATTGAGGTCAACTCACCCTGAAGATTTCTCTCACTGTGTCCTTGGATTCTGACAGGATTGGGACGTGTAGCCATGATGAGTTAACAACATATATACAAAGGCCCCATTTTAAAGCTCTAAGATACTTTTCCCACTGATTATTAAGATAAGCAATTAAAGAATCTGGTACATTCTTTTGACCCTTACTGGACATGTCAACTTCACTGACTAATTTAATAAGCCAGAAAGAGCTGCAGATTGTCCAGTGGGGTAAAAAAAAGGACAATTCTGATTTCATTGCATGTACAGATGCTGACAAATAGAGAAAACTTTGTAAACTGCAGCTTTATAGCGTTGACTGAAATCTAGAGTACCATCAAGTCTGTCACCCTTGATTTTTCCTGTCTAATGGCTGTTGCATTCGGGGAAAAAAAAATTAAAAAAAATAAAAAGAGATAAACAGATAAAATAGATCCTTTCCATCTCCAAATTCTCTGGTCTTTGAAGTCATGCAGACAGTCATGTGGTAATGTCATTTCAATAACACCAGCTTTACTGTCAAAATCACTACCTTCATCACTGTTGACCGCAAGTGTAGCAGTATGTGGTAGCCTTGTGTTAAATACTGATAATCTACTGTGTTGCTTTTTCATTTCCAGGGCACATCCTCTGTTAGGCAAACAAGCCAACATCAAAATGGTTAATAGGAAAACATTTTGCAGAGACCTTAGCAAGCAATGGGGTTAGAAATGTTCATGTCAGAACCAAGCTGAGCACAAGTCACTATCCATGGTTGAGGAGCAACGCAATGGGGTCTGCCAGAGAGCAGTGCCAGGGTACTGGAGTGTGCACAGTGAATTGTCAAACACAGTCTGGGAAATGTAAAAGAAAAAGACTGGATTCTGCCCCATGTATCACCAGGCCAATTAATCAGAGACTGCTTGACAAGTCGTGAGAAACAGATTCTGTGACATGGAGAGAAAAAAAAAAAATCAAAATCTGTCATTATGCCAAATCAATCAGAATTTGTAGTCTGGATCCTAAAATTCACTTGGTTATATCTTAAGAAAAAAAAAAAAAAAGGATAAAACTTTGGTCTCTGCCAGTATGCTAATTCACGGGTCAAAACTGATAAAAATAGGTGAATCATATGAATATAAGTTGTGGTATTCAAATATGGGACTTAAGATTGAAATCTGATACTCTCTAAATTATAAACATTGACATGATTTAAGGTGCACAAGGATTTCTTTCATATTTATCAAACACCAAAAGAATGCATTGTAATGAGCTGCTGTTACTGGATCTATGGCTTCTGAAAATTGCTGGTATTAAGAATTTTGATCAGCACATCTGCCTTCAGTGCAAAATAGAACTATTCCTCTCCTGATTTTACACAAAATCATAGAAGGTGGTATTTTCATACTGATTTACTAGAGATTAAAAAAATACAGAATTAGAATTCTGTATCTCTTCTGGGGAAAAAGAAAAAGTTGAAATACCAAGCACTGAGAATCTAGAAACTCTAGATTTCAGCTTGAATTTTCAAAATTCAATTTTTACCACTTGTTATCGTTTGCCTGCTAATACAACAACAATAATAACATGAACTGTAACACCTTTTACAATTTCCTGTCATGTTTTCTATTCAAATTGATGTCATCTTAAACTACCTCAGACTATGGGAAATATTGAAATCTTTATGATATATTTGTTAAGTTTCTCCTAAATTGGATGCAAATGCTGAGTTCAGGCATATATGACTTTAGACCTAGTTGCCTGGTTTCTTTAAAACTTGATATCTTTTGTAGATCTCATTGAGTCTCAAGAAAAATTGTTTGAGTGCTTCCAGTTTTACATCTTAAATTTGGCAAGCCAGAGATTAAATTGAGATTAAGTTAATAAAAGAAACACTGTAAAGCAAACAAACAATAATTTGCATACATTTTAATAAAACTGTTTAGGAAATCACCTATGCATTTCATAATCCTCAAACATTTTCCTACCCATTTTGCTTAATAATTACGTTGCTATATGAAAAGCAAAGAAGGGTTCCCAATTTTAAAACAACTGAGTACATATTCTGCATGCCACTACAGCCACGTGAAGCCTTCAAAAGGAATAGGACTACTCCCTAATATAAATACACCTCGACATGTTCACAGGTCTGTGTTTCAGGTTTTGATCATTAATAATGTTTATTTGTCCTAATTACATTTTTAATTGAAACATACAAGAAAAAATGTGTTAAATTCACTCTTGAATAATTCACACTCAATCATCTTCCTTTAAATAAATAAATAAACCCCCAAACATTTACCTTTCAGTTGAATCCAAGCATGCATAGTTGCAGCCCCTCAAATTTATTTTGAGAAGTTGTGAGTGTCTGAAAAGAAAAGGGAGGGAATAAGATGGAACTGACTTATGAATGCCATATTGTGCAGCTAAATCCTGTTTCCCTCTGTTATTACAGAATGTTGCTCTTTCCCTGCAGATTAACAAATAAAGAAAAATATATACTAGAAAGATTCCAGTCTTTCCAAACTATGTATTATACACACTGCTTATGATTGCTTTGATCTTTTCAATTTCAGAATTGTAAGTCTATTAAAGGTTTAGTATACTAAGAATCAGGAGCTAATCTTACATTAAAGTGATTTGACTCACAATAGTGTAAAATGTTGATACAACTATATATGCAATTTATTTAGATGCCATGTAAAGACCTCTGAAATTGTCGTCTCAATTTTCAATAACTAGAGGGAACACACCTGAGTCTGATACCTTCCTTCTGTAAAGAAGCCAGCAGGGTTTTCACCTGAGACATGGGCAAATTCAGATAAATGAACTTCATTGAAATGTCCATGTCCATCACTTTCACTGCAGTTAGCTTGGCTGGTTACCTAGGTGACTCTCCACTGATAAAAGGAGAATAAAGCAAACAAAAACCCAACCAAAGCTAACATGTTTGGAGTTACTAGTGCTGTATTCTTAGTAAAATTAACCTGTTTTCTGCGTAGTCAAGAGATATGCTTTCACATGAGTAATGATAACTTTTCAACACTGTTTTATGCAGTTTATAGCAAAGGAGAAATCAAGTCTTTTCGGATCCACAAGATGAAAATGTCTGTCCAGGAAGTGCCAGGATGTGCCTCAGATGTATTAACATAACTGCAGAAATCGCAAACCTATGAGAGATTACTCTACTGAGGGAATAATTCTGCTGCTCAAGCCCTGATGTCAGTCATTCATATTAACTGGATAGTGAAATAATTCTGTGGAAAGCGTGTAGTTTTGTTTCTTTTCATGAATGGACAACCTCAGTGTTTTATGGCTTCTAGTCCCGAGGCTTAGGATTTGATCCCATAAGATGCTGAGCAGTCTAGTTCTGGTTCTATATTGACTCAAACAACATATGTAAGTGCTTTGCTGGGTCATTGCCAGATTAATCAGTACCTTCCAGGACCAGATCTTCAGTGTTATATGAAGAAAAGGTAAAAACTTGCTCCTTTAATCTTGCATGTCTCAGGTTCTAAACCCAACTGCTAACATGAAAGGAGTGGATTACACCAGCTCAATTTCACACTCTTTCCTCTGGTAGAGTTGTATTTATTGGTGTGATAAAAAACAAAGAGAGGTTTCAGGCTTCCTAAACTCTACCTTCTTCCGCATCTACAAACATCTGTACAGATGCAGAAGCCAAAGTCATGATAGTGGGCAACTGGTTTTGTTCCTCCATATGCAATGGTAACAGTGAGATAAACCCCAGACGAATTAACACATCTCTAAGTTGTTCTGGACTCTAAAATCACCACACTTGATTCACCAGTTTGGATTGTCACTAGCATGAAGGCTTCTGTACTTGGTTCCTAGTCCCTTGCTAGCTGTATCCAATGAAATTTTCCTCATTTAGAGCAAGGGAACGGTGCCATTATGACACAGGGTAGGAGATAAACATTCAGTGCTTTGTTTGTCTTGAGTAACAAAGCTAAATTGTAGCTGACCACTGAAATCTATCGAAATGCAGAATTCACAATATCCTGGAGAGGATGGAAATATGATCTTAAGAAGAACATAATTTTGCAGAACTGCCTCAGGTCTGAGGGTCATCTAAGTTCACTTTCCTACTTCTGAGGGGAGATAGATCTGGTATGTCAGAAAGAGAAACAAGATCCCTTCCCTCGGGGCTAACTAATTCCCACATCAAAATTGAGTAAAACCTCAGCTCCCCTGGATTACTTCTGAATTCTTATAGTGGGATGGCCAACTAAAAAAATATGTATACAGACACAAACTAAGATTGTAAATAAGAGAAGAGGATATATTTTTAATAATAATTTCTGCAATGGAATACAGATTTAAAACATTCTGTACTTTATCTAGTATGTCTGATGAGTCATTTGAGTTTGGCTTCTGGAGACAAGTATAGCTGGCATTGGAGGTGGGTTTTTGCAGTCAAGCCCAGCATGTGTCTGCAATTCTTTGAAAAAACATTGGTCCTTGTGATGCTGCAGGTTCAGGAATCACTCACAATGAGCTATATACAGTATCAGCAGAAATGGGGTCTCTTCCAAATTAAATCTTCAGTCCAGACCTACTTATGCTTTCAAATATAAAACTCTCTGAAATGATTTCTAAACCCAGCAAGTTATGACCTAAAGATTCCACTTCTTATAAAAAGGAAAACAGCAACCCAGCAACAGCTGTTGTTAACAAGTTTCAGATGCCCAGCTTGCAACTCTGCAAGGGAGTGTATCTCCGATGGCAGCAGGTTTCCTTATAAAACAACATCAACAAAACTTTTCTCAGAGCCCCAGTGGGTTTGCACAGTCACATGCCCTTGTTCCTATCATATATTATCTTTTCTTACTTTTTTTTTCCCAAAAGTTTAGCTACAGGTAAGATTCCTCCAAAACCAGCTATAACCTAGGTTATATTTTACATTCACTAACTACTGAATAATGGGAGTGTCATAAAATTCACACTAGAGGCTGAGGGCTTATGATGAGTGAAAAAAAAAACAGGGAAAAGCCATAGAAATATGACACCAAGGTAAAATATTTTTGATCAGATTTATTTGACAGGCTGAGTTGTGGTCTCATCCTAGGTGAGGTGCTATGTTAGTGTTCTCTCCCCGTAGGCAGAGACCAGTCCTAGAAGAAGACCCCAATTTGACCAGAGGTGGAACTGCTCCCACATTTCAATGAATCCTTCACTGAAACTTTCAACTTCTAAACTTCTTTCAACTACAAAGTAGAACGACATAAGAAAATCCAGCTCTGCTGGACAACTAAGATTAAATAAAACAGTTCAAGAACAAACCTTTTGCCCTTCTCACTGTGTCCTTGCATATCAAACCCTTTTCTCCCTGCTGCCCAACTGCAGATTATTAAGCCATGTGGGACCACCGTGGCAGTTACTGTTCAAGTAAACCATGAACAAACTAGTCAAATAGGCTATTCTTTTCTGCACAGTTTTGCACTTTCTCACAGTGATGAAATCATAAATGTCTGGATGTACATTATATATTTTTAAAACAGTAATGGCTGTATGAAAGAGCTTCATGCAGGACCTCAACAAGGACTTGGTTCTCCAGCCTCCAGCACCTCGTTGACTTCCAGTCTGAAGGATCTGAGTTCAAGTTCTTCTGAATCATCATAAGAATTTGGACCACAGATATACAGAGAGCCTGTGAAGGCAGATGCAAGGTTTTTTATGTGCTTGTGATAAAACTGTTCCATTTTCTGTATTATCTTTAAGTATCTTTAAGCCAGAGGAAGGGGAGAAAATCAGCAAAACTGACCTTGAAAGTGTAGGTTTTAGTCAAAGTATGTATTTCTTTCTCTCCTACATACTCCATTTCTGAAATACTGAGGTGCATTATTATTGTAGTGTTTAAGAATTTTATTTATTTATTTTAAATATAATTGATGTGGAATATTGCATTATGACAGAGACATGGTATATTATTTCACAGAAAATCGCCATGTTCCCAAAGTTATTAAATCACATAGACAAATATTTTCTCACACATAGAAATGGAAAGAATTCTACTGTCTATCCAAAGGAGAATCATTTTCTTTTGGTATCAATTATAGGTATTATTCCTAATTCTGCCCTTGGAGAAACACTGATAAATATCATCCAGACAATGTTGAATTCCTCAGACATTAGTACAGATTCATTATATCCAGCTAGGTTACTCCATTGATTGTGAATCAGAGCATGATCAAGCATGCATGCTTTTATAGGTTACATCTCAATGGTGTTTAGAGTCAGAGAAATATTAGGGAGTGGGATGTAGATTGTAGAGTAACATAAGAAAATATTTTGGTGGAAAACAAAGACACTAGAATTTTTCATTTCCACCCAAACTTTACAGAGCAAATAGAATCCTGAATACCCACTGCTTTGGTGAATGAAGACATTTCTGAAGGTCAGAGTCACTTTCGTGCTGTGCAATGTCTGGGGGTGGCTTTCAGGCCACCGCTTATCACATATTGCTCAGTTCAGATCAGCACCATTGAACCTGTCCCAGATGGTTTCAAAATCATTCAGAATCCTAAACTTTCAAAGCTTGAACGGTGAATTTTGAAAGTTCAGCATTTCAAGCACGCCTATGAAAGGGAAAGTTTCATGACAATTTAGCATTTATTAATTTTCCAAGGAAAGGATGAAGCTTTCTTCTCTCCACTCTGCCTGAGCATAACACGCTGCAAGAATAAATTCATGTTCTGTGCATGTGTGTGCTAAACTAAACTCCCTCTTTGGACCTTCTACCTTCTCTTGAGCACTTGTTTGCTCTCAACCATGTTTTAACTTTACGTATTCTTATTTAAAGCAACTTCTAGCATCTAACACAGATCTTACTAATGGCAATGCAATCCCATCTCTGTTAATGAATTACTGGAGTCTACGTTCATTTCTCTGAACTTTAGCTGCCTGGAAGCAACCTAAGTTACCCACACATGATCCCTATAAGTACAAGACAGGCACCTCCATAGTACAATTCCTTCCAGTTTCAGAAAAATTGTCCAAAATAGATAGGTTGACACGTCTTTGCATATGCCTGTGCTGGTGTGACAGCATTCAAATCTCTTTTCCTTGCTTAAGCCATTTTAACTCTGGAATTATTATGCTGCTTTGCTTTACAAGACTGTCACTCAGATTGTTCACAAACTGCTTTGAAGGTGGAAAGTGTTGAGTTATGACTCAGAATGTGTGGTTGTGGCCTCCCTCCAATGACAATGGCTACTAGTTTTGGATGATGTGCTAAATAGGAAATTAACACATAGACAAAAACCACAATGTATTTGTTAGGCTGTGAAATATTAAGTGAAAATAACCTTTCTGTTTTAGGTGGGTAAATGTTTCTTCACCTCTGTATAAAAGTGCAAGTATTTGTATCTGAAAATAATGTACCACTTTGGCAATGAGCTCATACGAGATAGTCACAAGGAACAATCTGTATCGGCTTTAGAATTCAAGAATAAAATTGAAATTTAGATCTTTATTAAAAATTGTATTTATAATCTTAGTCTTTACACTTAAAGACAACACTATCTTATTGAGAAGTCAAGCTGTTTGTCCACTGAATTGCTTCTCCTTTTCAATTATCAAAAAGTATTTTTAGCTCAAATTTATATTTATATCAAAGAAAGGAAAAATTCTTAGGAAAAATAGTTGATTTCTAACCAGATGCAATGAAATCAGATGTTTTAGGGACAACTGTATCCAGTGCCAATAACAAAGTACAAGGGATGTATATATCTCATCTTATATAGAACCAGTGGAAAAAAAATTACTTCCTATGAGAGAAATACAGAAATAGAGAAAGAAAAATAAAAAGGCTAAGAAAGAAATACAGTACTATCTCATTTAGAAATATTCTATTTTCTCTTTTTCTTGTTGAAAGAGTGAGTTCTGAAAAAAATAAGAAGCAACATCAAACATAAACAAACAGAGAAATCTAAAATCATAGAATCATAGAATGGTTTTGGGTGGGAAAGGACCTTTGAAGATCATCTTGTTCAAACCCCCCTGACAAGGGTAGGGGTATCTTCTGGTCAGTCAGGTTGCTCAAAGCCCCATCCAACCTGACTTTGAACACTTCCAATGATGGGGCATCCGCAACTTCTCTGGGCAACCTGTTCCAGAGTCTCAACACCCTCACAACAAAGAGCTTCTTCCTTTTGTTCAACCTAGACCTACCCTCTTTCATTTTAAAACTGTTGCCCCTTGTCCTCTCACTACACGCCTTGGTAAAATGTCCCTGTTCATGTCTCTTCTAAATCCCTTTTATAAACTGAAAGGTTTCAATATGGTCTCCTGGTGACTTTCTTTTCTGCAGGCTGAACGATTGATAACAATCACAACTAACGTTGGTTTTGATCAAAAATAATGAAAACCTGAAGAGCAAAGGAAATTCAATTTAGTATTCTTGTGAGTTTCTTCACCCTTTGGGAAAATTTAAATTAGTCACACACATACACACATATACCCTCCTCTTCATTTTTGTTTTTAGTTTAAAGAAAGGTTAAGGTGCAAATATTTACCTGTCTTTATTTCTGTATAAATGATTCATAATAATGTGTATACATGGCAAATTCAGATTATGTAGGAATGAAAATGCATGTTCTTACATAAAGAGGTGAGAAAATCAATTGTGTTTGGCATCAGCATTTGTAGACATGAGTACAGTTAGAAACAGGTGGGTGGCTTTGTGGTAACAGTAGGGGGAAAAATAAATTCTAAGAAAAAAAGAGGGGGTTAGTAGCTATTTGGAAAAAGGTGGGTTATTTTTAGACCTAAGGAACATGCTGTGCTAATATGAGTGTTTAAGAGCAGAACATTGCCTAGGTGTAAAATGTCAAGTTCTCAAATCCCATTTTTTAGACTGACTTAAGTACATAAAAAGTGGTAATAGTATAAAAAAAGACTATTAATTCAGGTAATGATTTAATTTGCTATGTAGAATGAAAATGTATTTTATTATTGTAAAACCATTAATTTCATATTAAAGGAAAGTATTGAATTAAGGTCAGTGGTAAAAAAACAACAGGTAGGAGAAGAAATCCTGTCTATTCAGAGATGACTTTCTGCTGTCCCTAAAATCGAAGTATCCTTCCACATCACCTCCCCATTTACCTGTCCAGCAGACTAGGCTGATCCAACAATTAAAGCCACAAAGTTGAAGTGTCACCTGCACAATCAGTTGTATGATGGAAACCCAAAGGCAGCATATAAAACATTTAAAAATACCAGTGTGGGGAGTGGGGAGGGGCAGGAGGAAGAAAGAAAAATCTCAGTAGGCTCCCGTAACAAGCTTTCTCATCTTACATGACAGATGAAAGGTGCTGAAGCGCATCCAAAGAAGAGCAGCAAACCTGGTGAAAGGATAAGGCTTAGGAGGAGCTGCTGAGGGAACTGGTATTGTTTAGCCTGGAGAAAAGGAGGCTTAGGGGAGACTTTATACCTTATTGCTCTTCACCACCCAAAAGGTGGTTGTAGCGAGGTCAGGGGTCGGTCTCTTTTCCCATGTAAGAAGCAGTAAGACAAGAGGAAACAGACTCAAGTTGCACCAGAGACGTTTAGAATGGATATTAGGAACAATTTCTTAATAAAAAGGATTGTAAAGCCCTGGAACAGGAACAGCTTGTGCTGGAGACAGCAGGCCTGGAAGGATTTCAAAGCTGTGGAGATGTGGTGCTGAGAGACATGGTTCAGTGGTGACCTGGCAGTGCTCAGTTGATGGCTGCACTTGATCTTAAAAGTCTCTTCCATCCAAGACAATTCAATGATTCTAAGATTCCATTCTATGACTGACTTTTCTAAAGTATTTCTGTGTCAGATGGACAGTTGTTGGTCAGTTTAACCAGAGTACTATCCAATAAAACTGAAGGACAATCGCCACATCATATTTACAGTATTTCCATGGGCAAAATGTGACAGCCAATCTGGGCAGACATATAGGGGAACTAAGGACCCCCAGCACGTAAAAAAAAGTAAAATTAAATTAAAAAAAAAAAAAATCTAAAAAAAATTCCACAAACAGGTAAAATTTGGGCTAGTAGTCGTACTCCAGACATATCCTGCTATAAGAACACCTAAAGTCAGTGCATCAGTGACAGGTATGGATTAATATTCTTCAGAGGGCAATGACAGATAACACCAAGATGTGCCCAGTTAGCTCTTTTTGCTCACCCCAAGTTCTGCAAAAAACACTGCACAGATTGTCTGAACTTAATTGTGGGACCCAAGTTGCATTGGCCAATCTGCTGAGATGGAGGTCTACAGTGCACTGCATAACGCAGGAAAGTAAAAGTCTTTGATTATGGCTCATTGAGTTGTAGGTAGTATCAGTATAAACTAGAAAACAGCATTTCTCTCACCTCCCTGAGTTCTTACCACAACACTGCAGTGTTTCAGTTCCACACGTGGGGATGCATGAATAATATTTTCCTATGAAATGCCATTGAGAGATGTGGGTGATCGGGTTGACCAAGGAAAGCTGAATTCTTCCATTCTAACTGAAGTCATATTTGGTGTTGAGGTTAAGTGAAAGAGTCCTAGAGATATTTAATCTCATCTGAAAATGATAAAATTAAACAAGTTCTTGGGGTGCCTTTTCCTCTTCTGTACGTTGATAGATTTAAACATACATTTACATATACTAGATTCTTTTGGATGTCAAAAAAAATGAAATCTTTCCCACCTAGAATGAAAATGAGCCAAAAAAGTGATTTGACCATGAGAAAAATAAAACCAAACCAAACCAATTAGCAGTTATGGGGTGTTGCATCAGTTGTTTATTATAGAGACAAGGAAGACAGTGCCATTTACAAGCACACCTCAGCCTTTGTCTGAAGTAATATTGACAATGCTGAATATGCATTTATAAGGAAATTAGTTTAAAATAGGAGAGCAAAGATGGAAGGGGGCATTAGGAATAAGTAGACTACAAATACGTTTGGGAGTTAAATGTAAAAGAGAGACAATCTAAACTACAATGTTATCATGAATAAAGGTGATATAAATTGTCCATTAGTACATTTAGGCTGGAAATAGGGGTATGATCATATGTTTTAGCAAGAGGCTGACCTATATAAAGCAGGATTCACCATTCAATTCCATGTGCCTATGATACAGGCTGTACAATCTCCTTAGCTATTCATGTCTCATTATACATGACACATCCTTCTTGATTCACATTAGCCACAGAATGCTGGTTTTTGCTGACTGCATCTTTCTCTTAAAAGACATTAAAAGGGGTGAGGGAAGTGAGAAGAAAACCCTTAACTGTGAAAGTAGGAAAAGAAAAAAAGAAGCTTATTGCAATGTGTGCATGTGTGTGCTCATTTGCAGATGTCCCTAACACTAAACACAGTGTAAAACGTTTAGTCAGAAATGGATTAAGACATCAGGCTGGAACTGAAATTCAATTTTTTATCTGTCTCACAGTTCTTAATGGATTTGAGATTTCTTAGCTTATAAAATATCTCAGAAAATGCATTGAACACTAAGACAAAACTCATACTGTCACTTTGCCTCATAACAACCTTGTCTAAGAGCTGTGTCCTCAGGTATATACTAGAAGTAATTTTCCTGTTGTTTAAACACAGAACAGGTAGATGCTGGGCAAGGTCTCAGAAAGTTCAGTTGTTAGGCTCAAGCCTAACAACTTGGGACAAGGTATAGAATTTCTAGGCCACAAAGACCAAGCACTTAGTCTTTGACCTAGTGACTAATCCAGTTACTCCTTGGAAGAACATCCCACCCAGAGGCATATCTTGAAAGGCAGAGTCCATGCTAATCAGTGCAATAGCATGACCTACATCCTACCGCAAAAATCCATGTATGTGAAATATCCCTGTGAGGCCTGGGGCACTCCAGAGGTTAAAATAAGAAACATATTTACTTAATAGTTAGCTAAAGCCCTAAGAAAAGCTCTTATAATTATAAAAGCTCCCAACCTCTTTTCCATCCCCCTTCCTTCCTCCTTCCTCTGAAACTACAAAGAGAATGCACACCAAAATACTGGTTTAGGGCACAGAAAGGCATCCTGTTAGATCTTTTTGGGTTATGTGACGAGATGTAATTTACTGTCTCAAAGGTCAGAAAACATGATGAAAAATGAATCAAAAGACCAAGAGAGAAGCCAAACAAATTTCAGCAGGGGTGAACAGCAGAGCAGAGGCTCTTGCAGATGTGACTAAGGCAAGGTAATGATACCTTTACAGAACAGGACAAGGGTCCAGAGACTGTTCATTTCACCCTGGTGACAGTGACAAGATGTATACTTGAGTAAGGTAAGGGTCAGGCAGACAGGTATTTCTTATAGGCAAATACCACAAAGAAGCTTCAGTTTATAGATAAAACCAACTCTGGTTCTCCGATAGACTGCCTTTGAATCGTATTATACTGCTAAACTGAAGCCAAGTTTTAGCTGCTGAACCTGCAGTGAAAGTACATGGAGCAACTTTTCCTCAACAGGGATAAAGTACTTTAAAAGCAATATACTTTAAAATATTTAAAAAAAACCACCCCCAAATTCTCAAAAATCACAGCAGGAGAGTAGAGAGTAAGTTTTTGTTGTTGCTTGTGCATAGAAGATAGAAGTGGCTGGAGAAGGTGGATCCCTAGGCTTTGCTCCATACACCAGATACTCCTCTATTCTACTACTGTTCCAACTATTCCCAGAAAAAAAATGCCAGTGTTCCCCCTGAGTGCAACCTTAAAGAAATTTTTAAGGGCTCCAGTTATTTGTGGTCTCAGATATGGCTTCCCTGTCTCCAAATCAGAGCACACCCAGAATTTTATTCATTTGCCATTCCTGAAAGGTGTGGAAAAACTGTATCAAAAAGTTTTCACCCAAGTGAGGAACCAAACCCAATTAATCCTACAGCCAAGAATATTCTCCCTTATTCATTTCATAGAATCATAGAATCATAATCATGGAATAATAGAATCATAGAATAATAGAATCATAGAATCAATCATTAAATGGCTTGGGTTGGAAGGAACCTTAAAGGTTATCTAATTGTAACCCCTCTGCCATGGGCATGGACACCTACTAGACAGGGTTGCTCAAACCCCATCCAATCTGGCTTTTTAATAGTCTTTGGTCTACTATGATCTCAAAATATGACCTATTCCTGAAATATAGCACCTGTGTAGTCACAAACTACTGCTATGTATTTTCCATATATCCACATACAGAAATAAATCATAACAAATTTATGGAAATGCTTACTCTATCAGAGCATGATTTTGGTACCCGAGAAGGAACCCAACTCCTCTGCAGTTCACTTTATTTTTGTTTTATATTTAAGTAATGGACATTTTTTTTTCCTTTGCCTATATGTGGAAAGGTTAATGAAGCTGATGCTGAACACGGAAGAATTAGAAACACTGATAACACTGACTCTGAGAAATTAAAATCATAAGCAGAGGATATCAGCATGGGATTAAGAGTGGGTAAATGCAAAGCACATAAATATTCTGTAGGGAATAATATATACTCTAAAGTTTAATGTGGACTGGAATTAGGGAACGAAGCCAACTTCCTTTAAATCTGGTCTTCATTATGAAGCCAACATTTCAAGAAGGGAAGCAATAAGCTAAGAGCCAAGACATCTAAGAAAAAGAAAATAAAAGGAAACAGAAAAGAAAAAAGAAAAGAAAAGAAAAGAAAAGAAAAGAAAAGAAAAGAAAAGAAAAGAAAAGAAAAAGGAAAAGAGAAAAGAAAAAGAGAGAGGAAAGGAGAAAAAAAAATGAAAAAAGTTTTTGCATATTTTTGGTGGCTCAGAGGTTAAAGCAAACAAGCAAGAAAGAAAGCAAAAAGCAATAAGAAAACATCAAAAGAGAGCTAAAATGTTAAATTATTCACCTCTGTCATCCTTGTTTTCAATCATTTATATGCCTCGTTTTTCCCTCCCTCATGAAATAGCCCACGCCTTTATCAGTTTTGCTATGCAAACTATCTTCTCTAGGGGACATTAAATTCTAAAAAACATCAACTTTTTAAAGTGACTTTGCTGATTATACCTTACAATTTGAACACTTCATTTTTTTTTTCTTTTTCTTTTCTGTCAGAAGTCAGTAGAGAAGCGAAAAGTCAGAGGAAAGAAAAAATGGAGTAAAAATAATAGGACAAAAAAAGTGGACAGATGGACATTACCTGGCAAAACCCTGTTATAGTGCAGTAAAACTGCTTACTTGTTAAGGAGATGTTGAAGCACTTATCTGGACCAAGACTGGAAAGAATTCAGGGTGTGATGAAAACCTCATTGGAGTCAGCAGGATGTCTTCCATCAGTTTCAATAGCTACCTATAAGCCCTAAATTTGACATGTTACAGAATAAGAATAGAGACACAAGCACCCATAAATATTTGCAAACTTGAAGTCCATCCCATAGTTCATATGTAGAATCTTTCAGGGTACTTCATCCACACCAATTTCTTTTGCAAGCCATAGTATGAAAGACGTGTGAACCTCTCCTTTCTCTTCCAGAGAACAAACACATTACCCTGGATGTTAATATATCTTCTGTCATTTGACATTATTTCAGGTGACTTCTTTGCTCTTCAATCATATGAGATAGCCAGAAAGATAAATGCCTTTGGGGATAGCAAAGAACAATAGAACAGTATTTTAATCTGTGTCCTGGGTTTCTCTCTTTCTTATTTTTTATTTTATTTTTTTATTAGTTTTAATTCCCCCCTTTAAAGTTTACTTGACAACTGCATTTATTTCATCTTGCAGTTGTTGCAGGTTAACAATATTGTTTTATCGGGAAACATTTATCTTCAGGAAGAAAGTTATCCTAATACAGGAGCTATCTTATCCAAGGACAAATAGAAAGGGGAACATTTCCAGAGGGTAATGTTAATGTCCCTAATGCTATAAAAATAAATGAAATCTGATTAACGCCACTAGGAAGAAGTAAGTCATAGCTTGTATATAAAATATAGTTGCCTTGATTGGGAGTATTTTTTTTTGGCAGTTTAAGGCAGTGCATTAAAAGATGTGATGGCATTAAAACTATGAAAAATATCTTGGTGCTTTGGTATTATAAATAGAGCTTGAAATCTGGGAACCTGGAGAGTTTTTAAAGTCAGCTTTTCTGCAGTGAGAAGTAAAACATTGCACATCCCCATGTCCTCAGCCTTCTGCAACTGGCATGGAAAATGACACTTTCACAGCGGGAAAAGTTGGGCTGTATGGCAACAGGGAATTGGGGCAGCTCTTGTTTTTGAAGGTTGATTCATCAAGGGGCTCCTCCAAATGACAATTTACTTTAGAGCAGTCTCTGATATGCTCCAAGTTGTGTTTTTTAAAATGACCTTACCTTATCAACTCTGAGTAGGGTGCAAAGAAGTGAGCAACTTTGCATGTACCCTTCAGCCTGCTCATCTCTGTAGAGGGTGGAATGCCCAAAAGTAAACGCTCGGACCTGTCAGCACATCATTAAATCAGGATGATCTTCTAACCAGAGACAAACATCTAAGATGTGAAGCCAGAAAAGGACAGCAGGTTTGTCAAGAGAGGTACCACCTCGGCTGCAGAGCCCAAAGGCTGTTATCATCCTGCTGATCGGAGAATGATGGGACAAAGGCAGTTGAAAGTCGCAGAAGAGTCAGTGCTGATCTTACTTGAGCAGCCATTTTTCAAGCATTTGAGATAAAGAGTTGCATGAGGATCCTGGTGAGGCAGCATGCAGATGTCTTTTCTGTCTGAGCACAGAATGACCTTCCCCATGAGTCTTAAGGCTGTGATAAGTAACAGCAAAATACTTTTTGTTCAGCGTCTGTACCGTTTATTCTCTCTTGTATTCTGGTAAATGCACACACAGTCACTCATGCCTTGCATGCAAATTCAGAAAAAGTTGTGCTATAGGACACATGCTCAAGAGGCATTGAGGAATATGTACGTTATAGTAGGTGCCAAAACTGTTAATATACATAAAACATACAATAAGGCAGACTAGACCTGGTCTAGTGAGACGTGTCCTTGTCCATGGCAGAGGGATTAGAACAAGATGACCCTTAAGGTCCCTTCCAACACATGGCATTCTATGACTCACATTGCACGAGCATCTGCAGAACACAAATGGAAAGCTACATTCTGAAACCAGAATTACAGCTTCAGGAGATTCTGTTTTTCTGCAAAAGCTTTGAAGTTCTCTGAAATTCATGTCAGCATTTGAACTGGAAGAGAAGGATTTTCACTGGGAGATGTCACATAAAGGAAACTGAAAATTTCCATGGAAATATATGCTCAATCTTAGAAAAGGATGGAATTTAAAATAAAGATTTTTATTCTCCGGTAGCCTGGTGTACATGAAATGTTTTCAGTGAAAGAATATTAAAGTTCAAGTTCCCCCTTTATGTATCCAAACCAGAACAGAGATCTTTTGGGTGTTCTATCCAGGAGGTCATTAGTTTTTCTGAAACCACTGCTATGAACTTTCAGTGAAAATTCTGCATATCTGGAAATTTATTTTTTTGTTCAGCTCAGAAGAAAATTTAATCCATTATTATTATTCTGTTGACACAAGACACCTGAGTCAATCTGAAAACAAAAACAACATAAAACAAAACAAAAGAGTTCAGTTCATCTTTCTATTTCTTCCGTTTTTCTCCCCTATATTTCCATATTTTAATTACACTGGTAAAGTGATGCAGTGCTCCCTTCATGAATACACCTTCAGTGCAAAAGAAAATCTTTATATCAAAGATTTTATGCCATAGACAGGAATGCTGTCAATTTTTATACAGAAATAAGAATAATTATAGCAATTTAAGGTAACTTTATTCACACAGCAGCCCTTTGCTTTCAGGAATGACAGCCTAACTGATTTTCATTGAGAAACATTTATTCCCCAGTGAAAAGAGGAAAACTCGCCTACTCTCTAAGTAAGATATATTGCTTCATCTTTATTTATTGCATTTATATGCACTTAGGCACATCTTGGGGCTGCAGAATTAAGCTGAACTAAACTTACAATACTGTGGAGTCAACAGTTAAATGCTTGGCTCCAGCTGGATTGTCACAGTGCTGTGAGCCAGAGGCAGACACAGCCTTAACCTTAATAGGAGATGTCTGCCATTGCAAGTCTGTGGTTGGACTAGTTTGAAGCATAAACCACACAGAGGAGACTCCCACTGCTGGAAGAAGGCTATTGTCTCCCCAGTAAATCCAAATCTACATTCAGCTGCAGTGAGGAGACAGAGGGAGATGAATGGAGACAAGAAGAAACTTTGAAAAGACAAGTAATATGTGGAGATGCTGGAACAGTTTGACGAGAAAAGGCTGGCTCTTGTTTCATATCCAACTATTTCCAGAAACAGGAAAGATGCAGAGCCATGTCATTTACCACCACTGAATTCATTTACATCATTATTAATTAAAATCTTCACATTTCCATTATTTAAAAATTCCAAGTTAGCAAAGCCTGTAAGCTTTTGCTATTAAGCTTGTCCATACTTCAACATATACATTTGCATCTCTTTTTCTGGTACATTATTCATTAGCTTATTTATCTATCTTTTTAATTTTTATGCCCATCTGCTTAATTATCTTCTTAGAGAGATTATCAATGCTTTCCATTTTCTTTGATGTCAGTTTGAAAAGAGACAATGAGTTTACAGACAACTATCATTTCAGCCATTTTGATGACATGCCTTGCCCTTTGACCAGCTTGGCAATCATCTGACCCTCCCTCTTGACCTTTGCATAATTACCTATGCAATTTCCTTATCGCCATTCTCCCTTTCAGTTCCTAAAAGCAATAGTGCTGTGGTCACTGCCAAAGTCATGGTGACCTTGTTAGTACTCCTTCTATAGCCCTAACAAGATAACTGATTAATGACTTATTCCTTTATCACAGTGTCAAGTAATTTCTAAAACTCCCGTTATTTCCCTTTTTTACTTTGGCTGTTAATTAACTTGACCAACTTTTCCTCTTTTGTATTCACCTATTATTTAATGTGTAATAAAATACATCTGAATAGATTTGGTTCTACATTTCCTCCAAGTATTAAGAAAGTCGTTACTTTCCAGAGTCATTTTCTTGCTCTACTATGAATCCCTTAAATAAACATCTAATCTAAGGAAACTTTGTGGAAGTAAAGCCTGTGAAGTTTCTCCACAATTAATTCTCAAGAATAAAAAACAGGTCTTCTTCTAGATGAAATAGATGGAAAAAATGTCAGCTTCAGCTTGCTTTCAAGATAAGTTTTGAGTATATTCTACCTGCTTTCCCTGATGATTTCCTAAGCCTTTAGAAGAACCCCTGGAGAAACAGATGAATCACTCCTGAAGACCATTACAAAAAAAAAATATATAACTAGCAAAAAAACCAGTAATTTCACTTACAGATGTGCTCATTAGACATCTCTCATCTCTTGCTCTTCTTCTAAAACTTGTGGAAACCACTGATTATGTCCCATACTTCTCAGAGAAACATACCTCCTTGTAAAAGTTGCCTCAATTTAAATTTATTAAAGGTCAAGGCAAAATGGAGGCAGGAATGAAATAATGTACAAAAAAAAATGGGTCTGTCAAGTCCTTATAAGTGCAATAGAGTAGGTTAAGGAGATCTTCTGCCAAGACAATCCAAGATGTTTCTGTATAGCATCAGTCCAGGTATCTATAGCCACAGCCATGTTTATGCTGTTTTCATCTTGAGTTAATAAGCTTTATGCACACATGCAACTGACTCAGTTAAAGTCAGCTCAGCTGTCCCTGGCCTATATCTCCTCTCAGGTCTGATTCCAGGGGTAACTCGTGAGAAGCCAACTCAGGTGTATGCAGCCACAGGATACACACGCCTCAGGAGAAGTTGAATCAAACTGAGAGTACAGGATCCAGCATGTTATTCAGGGATAGCAGGCAAGCTGGCTTTCAGAGAAAAGACAGCCATGGAAAGGAATATCTTCCAGAGGATGTCAGGTGAGACAGGCATTCTGTAGTCCTTTCATCTCAGTCCCAGACAGGCCATTACAGTGAAAAATTGAAGTGAAACCTTTTGATAGATATATACATTTTGAGGTCAAAAAGGACTATTATGATTATCTATTCTGATCTACGAATAGCAGTGCTGTGGGCTCTTATGTTAGACTCCTGTTAGACTATTTGCCATCCAAGAATATTTACCTTGAAAGAGGTATGGTCTCATCCACAAAATTTCTCTTCAGCAAGTGCTCTTAAGTTTACCATGAATCCCTCCATAACTGCACATAAACAAAGTCAAGAGATGTTAAATGTATGATCAATAGGCAAAGGCTGTAACTGAACAGCATTCATCTCTCCTTCAAAACTGACATATTTGTGGAGGGGAATCAGTGCCAAAACACATACAAGCAAAGCAATAGCCTGGAAATACTTTAAACATATTATTTGAATTCTCAGAAGTATCATTTTTAACTTAAAGTAAACATTGGCATGCAAACCTAACAGCGTGCGTAATCCAGTCTTGAAGTGTAACTTTATTTGTTATGGGGATTTGCTCAAGGAAAAGAGGAGGGAGGGTGAGGTGGAAAAATAAAATAAAACCACCCCTCCTTCCAAAAAAACCTCCTCTTCTCCTACTACAAAGAGGAACTGGTTGTTTCTGCAACGCTGCAGACATTTTACAAGGTCATGGAAGTGACTGTCTCAAGCTGCTTTAGCAATTTGGGAGGAAGGAGGGATTGAACAGTTATCCACTTGGATGTTCACTTGGCACACCGGGTTGGGTAGTCTTTGTTGCTGTTTTAATAGGAGTCAGAGGATAGGATGTGCCAGCCAGATTTCCACCCTCTCGAGCGCAGGCACTGGGAGCTGTGGGTTTGCTCTTATGTGAGGAAGGAACGTCCATAACTCTCCTTCTCTGGGAGTCTCTTGTGTCATACTGCAACCCACTGGCTTTTTCTGCAATAGTGCTGGCTTCTGGCAATCTCCAAATAAAGTCTTCAATTAATGGGGAAACAAAAGCCTCTGAGGACTCTAACCAGTGCATGCTATAAAACAGGAGATGTGAGCAACTTTTCCATCTGTGAGAGAAATAAGGAGAAACATACTGATAATACTTTAACAAGTGACAGTTGTCAAAACAGCCCTCCCTTGCTGGGGATCAGTTTTATGCACTATGGAAGAAACAGAAATCTTTATGATTTGTCCCCTCTAACTACTAGCCAATAACTTTAACTAATGAAGTAGATGAGTCTTCTTGGCTTTATAAGGCCAGGTTGGATGAGGTTTTGAGCAACTTGATCGAGCTGAAAGTGTTGCTGCCCATTGCAGAGGGGTTGGAATGAGATGATCTTTAAGGTTCCTTCCAGACCAAACCATTCTGTAATTCTATGATCAAGTCTCCATCTCATCAGAGTTATCTTACTTTCAGGACTCACTATTCCATTACAAGGCTTCCCTTTGCCTGTATTATCTTCATTACAAAACTACAACTACCTAATTTAATATCATGCTCATTGGTATACTGTGATACACAGTTTATACTTACCACCTGAAAAATTGAGGTTGACACCGTCAATGTCTAGTCATTTTAAAGGAAAATTGAGTCTCATCTTCCTTAATTTTCTATATCTAAAACTGAGATGTCTAGTTGAAGTCTATTTATATTTTCTTTCTGGACAGAGAACAAGAAACAGTTTATGAAGAGATTCATTCCATCCTGAGGTATTTTAATAAAATGGGTAACATAAAACATCCTCAAGTATCCATCTCTCCACAGTAGTAGAAAGAGCGATCCTCACAGACCAGTTTGAACTAATATCTTGACTTCCAGTTGACCAATGGTGGGGTGGTAAACCTAATCCGCACTGGCTCATTTTATGCACAAGGTCACTCTGGAACAGGTAGCATTGTTGTAATTTCCATGTGGGAAAGCAACCAGAACTAGAAGCATATATAACATTACACAGACTGCCTACAATAGATCTCTGCTTTCATATAAAAAACTGAGAAGAATTTGACTCCACTTAATATTAAATAATTAAATATTAATTGGAACAAAGAGACAACCTGGTTAAGTAGTTAATGTTTTTGTATAGATCATGTGGAAGATCATATTTTCAGTGTCTGCTTTAATGACTGTTTAATTATTTATAAAAAGTGGAAGCACTTCAATAGGAAGCTCTGCAAGACACCTACTTCCATACTGTCACTGCCATAGCCCCTGTGTTTGTAGCTCATAACTGGACTGTGAAAATATGAGACTGAATTTTGGACCTAAAAGGAGAAAGACTTAAAGTTAGATTCTTTCCATTCTTGGTGAGTCTCAGAAGCCATTGTACATGTCAAGAAAGACATCTAAACTTGTCAAAACAGTTATCTCAATGTAGATTATGGAGGGGAAAAAAAAATTCAAGTCAGAAATTCAAGTTGTATTCAATGTTTTCACATGTTGAGAGTTCCTGGTTTCAACCGAAAGAGCCAACAAAAAGGTTTTAACCTGAGATTCTCAGCACTACTTTCAAACAGCAACACATTTTCATAGTGTGAATGCAGCTTCACAAACTACCGAATGACCAATCCCATCTGCTACGATTAAAAAAAAACCCCAAACAACAAAACCAAAAGATACTGTTATTTGAAGAAAAAAATAAAATCAAATTAAAATCCCGACACTTTCACTCTTCCCCACTCTCTTTAAAAAAATTAAAAAAAAAAAGAGTAGAAAACAAAACTCAGCATAGCTGAAAGCCAACTCACCTCAGGAAAATAATTTGGCATCAGCCTTTATCGACAGCTGCACTTCATTTCAGCACCTGTGTGTATCATTTCAAGTGATGAATGATGGGGAGGCTGTTTTGTATTAATGAGACACGTTGTGGCAAAGCATGTGTTTATATTTACAGGACAAGTTTGAATTGAACCTGTCTTATGAGACTCAGAACTTGGTGGTGTAGGTGGGATGTATTATCTCTGTCTATATTCTTAAACTGAGGAGTCCCTCCAAATTCTATGGTCTGCGTATATATTTTGGCTGTGTCCCAACTTGGTGTTAAGGTAAAACCATTTCAGCCCTATCCCAAAGTCCTGGTTTTCATTCAGAGCCAACACAATTTCATTGGACAGAAGCAGTGTTTCTCACCAGCTGCTCCATGATCGTGGTGATCATTTGTCTAAAACCCCTTGATGTTTCATCTTCCACTCAAACTGTAGAAGCCCAAGAGAAGAAAATCAAGATTTAGCTGTTGGGACCCACAAGAATAAATTAGGTTCCTTTGTGCAAGGGAAGGAAGAAAGATAACATGTATAACTAAACTTAATGCAGAAGGAACTATTTTTTTTTTTTTTAACTTGTGCAATACAGCTGATTAGCCTAAATACTCAGGCAATCTTAAAGAAATGTGTTGAACACAATGATTTTATTAAACTCTGAAGTGTGATGTCTATGCGAAGCATGGAAAAAATATATGGAAAATAATAACTTCACTCAGTAACAAATTTCTGCAGAAATCAAAACTATTCATGGTATTTGATGCAAATTTAGAACTAACTTCATCCAGGATAAAGGTGAAGAGTGGAAAGAGAACTATAAGAAAACTTAGTCTAAGTAACTGATCTTTGTATTTCAGAATGCCATTTACACAAAGAGATTAACTTGCATCAGAGAAGAATCTTAAAGTGAGAATAAATAATAAACAAGACAAACATTTCATAAGACATTGGACAAAACACATGTCCACTAGAACTATAGAATCATTTCACATGCAAAAGAGAAAAGAAATTGATTTGGATTAATCCAAGCTGAAAATATTTTTTCTGGAGATTTTTCTTTTTCTCATTAAATGGAAAGCTCTTCTTATTTGTACTGCTTTAAGATATTTATTTCCAGAAGCTAACTTCAAATCCCATTGAGAGCAGCAAAAGACTATCAGGTGACATTAGTGAGGGTTTCATTTGAAGCCCATGAGAATAAACTGATTTTTTTTTATTATTATTTACTTACCTTAAAAAAAATTATGAAAGTTCTGTAAAAGTGTTGTCAGGAAATGTTGTTTGTCGTGTTCTTCTTTTTCTTTGTTAGCATTGCATTTTGGAGAAAATGGGTATCTTAGTTGTTTAAAGTGCCTTACAGAAAGACAAACCAAGGTTTTCTTCTCTCAGTGATACTTATTTTTGGATCTATTTCACATAATATTATAATAATGCTAGAATTATGGATTCTTGGCTGGTGGAAACGGCAACAATCTCATTGATGGATCAATATCAGTTTATACCTCTTCATATTCTGCTACATCATTTCTTCCAAGTCAGACAGTCATAGCATGCAAAACAGGCTGTAACAGAGCGAAGTAGTGTTTACTTCATCTAATGTGCACTGATTCCAGGATACAGGAATACATTTGCTATGCATAGGTTTTAATACCCAAGCTGTTTGCCTAGATATCAATGTTTAGATAATGCAACATTTACGGTGGAAAAATGTGATAATTGATTAACAGGTATTCACTTTGATTCTTCTATCTATTGCTGAAGGTTTAGGTTGTAAAAGATCTATCACTACAGGATCAGGACTACCCCCAGTAGCTACTGTATTTTTTCTCAATTCCTGATATCTTTTAAAAAATATTTTATATTAGTTATAAGTACTAATTATGTAATTCTTAAAATCTATAGTCCAGAAGGCAATGCCATTTCGACATGCACTAAGCTGAATCAAACACAGTTTAACCTCTGATTATTCTCCAGTTTACTCAGCTGAGTTGTACAATTCAGCTGGTCTATACTGGAGTTCTCCAGTGTGCTCTCTGGGCTTTGAAATCTGAAAAAAATTAGCAAAACAATTATAACCTCAACACAAGCAGCTTTATGTCCCTTCTGTCTTGTCACAAAGTACCTTTAAACATGAAGCAATTAGAGCATTTGATGACTAGAAGGGTCTCAGGTTCCTAAAGAGACAATGCCCATGCTCTATCAGTGAAGCTTTAGGATTGTATGTCTTTCAGGGTACAGTGCAATCCCACCTGTGATAAACTAGCTGATATATCAGAATCGGTACAGCCATGAAGAAAAATAAACCAATATGACCTAGTAGAGATAATTTCACAGCAAATACAAATATAAGGACATTTTTTCCTATCATTAGAATTGCTTCTCCATCTTTCTCTTTATATCCCTCAAGCATGCATACGCCCACGCACACATTCACATGCACAGGTATTTTAGCTTGAACTGGTGAAGATTGATGAAGTTTTTTTAAATAGCAAAAAAATGCCTTTTTCTGAACTAGAAAGAAAAACCCTCTGGAAAAATGTATTTTAAACTGATCAAAATTTAATTTTTACACTTTATATTATACTGCATACTTACAGCACACATAATGACATGAAATTAAAAGAGAAAAAAATCATTTGTTCAAGAAGGGTAACATTCAAGTATTTATATTGTCAGAAAAAACATTTATTTTAAAAATTAATTTCTGTTGAACCTGACTGTAGTCTATGAAACAATTTTCAGTTCAGAGAACTGCTTAAGATGGAGTTACTTTTATCAAATGCAGTTGTATCCATTGACCTAAAATTTATCTTCCTGCATAATATATTCTAATCATAATTTTTGTCATTGTACTTTAAGCTCATATTTGAAAATTAAAACAGAATATATTCTCGCTAATTATAGCAACTATTATTTTTACAAACGGTCTTTTATTTTGTCCATTTTTCAAGGTAATTCCATGTGTTACCCAAATAATTCCTTTAGGAGAATGAGATGCATTTGCCTAATTACTACAGGTGTGATATTCCCAAATGAAATGATTGCTTTAAAATGAGTTTGATGCATGCCACTGGTGTCAAGGGGATTATCTATTTGCCTAGATCTAATTATGCTGAAGGGAATCTCAAATGCAATTAGCTGCTTCTCCATCTTTCATACAGCAAGAGAAAATTAGCTGCTTAATTAATAATGAAAGCTTCTTGATTTTACCAATGGAAATTAAAAGTGTGTGTTGATTCTTTAAATAATGATGATATTTGAAGTTTGGTTGAAGTTAACTTGCTTGCAGAATGCTGTACTTGTTTTTATTAAAAATCTGCATATGGTATTTGGATGGGAGGTCACCCTTCCCGACCATTGACAATTTAGTCCAAGCTACTCATCAGACATAGTCTTTTGGAATCAGGGAAGACAGGCAGGGACACACAATGCCAGTGGCTTCTATTTACAGGACAGACATGGAATGATGCTTGAGTTAACTGTGAATTCAATTGTTTTGAGAACAATTTGGACATATTATTCTCACAGATTTGAACTTAAGTTATAGCTAGTTATGGTAGCTCTGCATAGTCAAACCTGAAGGTCCAATGTGTTCCTCAAACACTGCGGTATCTGAGCCCCTGGCCACGAGATATCAAGTTGGCAGAATTGTGATTTCTACTTTATTGCCAGTAAACTGGAAAACTGAGATTAATATGATCTAACTTCAAACTTGCTCTGAAAAAGATAGTGAAATCTGCCAGCATTCATCTACAACATGGGAGTTGTAGGTAGGTAGAGAGGGAAACACTCAACTCTTCTTCTGTGACTTTTGAAAGGGTCCGTGCAGGCATGCAAGGTCTGAAATGCAGCAACTACTGCCTGTGGGATAGAATGCTTGGCAAAGTGCTTCTGGTTGCTAACTCCATGGCCACTCACCACACTTTCCTCCCTCATGTCACCTGTTAAATAAAAATCTTGACATCTGTCTCCTGAACTACCACCACTGCTTTTAAATTTCACAGAAAAAGGACTTTCTCTGGGCTACTCTTGATGAAGAGGGAAAAGGCTGTAGTGGTTGCTTACCAGCTCTCAGCCGTGATCATTGGTATGGTTGTTATCCACCTTAATTTATTTTTTTACTTTTTGAAGGGTTCAGTGAAGTAGTAGAAGTCACAGAACTTACTCTGACACCATGTCCTATTTTCTTTTTATAGGCTTTAGGCAACAGAAAGTCAAGGATCAGTGTATACTTTCAAGGTTTCAGCATACTAAGGACACAGTGTGCATCTTTTTTTTTTTTTTTTTAAAAAAAGTCCATCTTAATTGTCTCAAGTATATCTCTATGAACAGAATTCCTTCTCTCTTGCTCTACTTCTATCAGATAACTCTAGGATGATATCGGTGCTTGTTATTTCAAATGTGAGTAATTACAGAAAAATTACCCATGTATTGTGTTCTCATGAATATTTTACCTGCCAGGAGGATACAGGAATGAGTTCCATTACTCTGAATACAAGCTGCATATTATTCCTAGTCTTTCTCCTCTGAAGCATCCAAGTTTGCATAGTAAGGAGCTGATGTAGACACAACATACAACATGGGAGGCATACTTTTAATCTTAAACTAAACTTCACAACCTTGGAATTTAACCAACTTATCAACAGAGCTTTTAACATGTCCAGGGGTTTACCAAATTCATAGCATATTTTTCTCTGACTTAAGTTATGTTTCTCTCACTGCTGCCAAGAATTAATTATTTAAAACAAGCACACCTAACACAATCACCAGATCTTTTAATGAAACAATTCTATGTAAAAGCAATAGAGGAATCCAATGAAAAAAAGCCATCTTGATGCATGTATCTGGTACATATCATGTGCATATTTCTCCATTACAATTTTTCTCTTATTCTTCCTCTGCTTCATCCTCATTCTGATCTGTTTTGTACAAATTTTCAATTCCCTTAGGAATCTTTCTCCGTGTCACCTTATTTATTCATTTCTCAGTAGTCTAATTATGTTGAACTTTAAGGTGTACATCCAGTCCTTTAATGGTTCATCAAATTTTGAAGAAGACAAAACAAGATTGTTTACTTTTAGTAGAATATCCTTATTTTTCTGCTTATTTTAAGGATGTTTACTATGCCACATAAAATATTGATTTATTAACAATTTAATTTAAAAATCACATCTTTGGTAAGTCTGTTTTCTTATCCAAGAGTCTAGGCAAGCTGGAAATAAGTACAACTCAAGATGGTTAAAACAGACGATGTTCTTTGGGACACTGTAGTTCGTTAAAGAAAACTTTTAAAATATTCTCCATACCCTGGAGGTAGAATTTGTCAAGATGCTCACGTAATTGAAATTTTGTATGGCTGTTAAGAACCAAGAGAATAGTAGCTCTTCCCTCCAAATGAAATCTCACTGCCAGATTTGTATGACATTTCATGAGCCAAGCTTAATTTGTTATACATTGTTCCCAGAAGGTGAGATGAGATTACATGGAGCCATACATTAGTTAGAAGATTTATTTTACACTTACCCACTCAAAGTTCCTTTCTAGTTATTCAAACAGAATAGAGCGATCTTGATTAGTTAATCTCTCTACATCAGCGTTTTTTCCACAGAGCACTTCACAGAAATGTTTTAAAATTTCACCACAATTAAAAAAGCAATTAAAATGGATTATCAAAATCAAAGTTGATCTTTAATTACTGCCTATATCTAGATCTTTATTCCATGATATACCAGATAAAATACTCTTAAAAATGCTTTGTTAATAGCTTTTTATTATTGAGAACATAAGAAATTTCAGTCTTTTGAGGCACATCCTTTTTTAGATCAACTTCATTTTCAGATTGTCAGCTAAAACTTCATTTCCATCAATCTTGCCTTGCTATAGCTGAGTAAGCCATCCCTTTATCTTCTGTCCACCGTAAGAACTGGCCACCTTGCAATGACTTGGGTAGCATAGTCAAAGTACAGTTGTAATTTCTACAGTGAAAAATTACTCTCTATTTCCATCTCAGTGAGTAAATCACTTCTGGAATCTGTTCATTCAGGTCTGCCTATGTGATTGCCAGGAATCAATTTTTTGGTCATTTGGACTTCTACAAATATTCAGGTCCATCACTGCTCTTTTTCCTCAGACCAGTGCTGGCATAACTGTGTACTAAAAGCCTTTGTAGTTCTATAGTTCTTGCTGGAAAATAGATGTTGTTGAGCAGAAGCAATTCGAAGAATAGTAGATGTCATGGTTTAGAGTCGGGGAAGCCCCTTAGACTTATAACAGAGAGTCTCTGTTAACTGCCCTCCCTCCCCAAAAGGGGAAGAGAAAAGGAATAAGGGAGAGAGACTCAGCCATTAGAAAAGGAACTAGAACAGCTTCAATGAAAATGAAAATAACAATAATAAAAAAAGGAATATATACAATATATACAAAACCAGTATGGAACCCAACCCTCCTGATGGTATGTCACTGTCTCCACCCATGCTGTGGAGCAGGCACCAGGGGAGTCCCAGCAGAAGATAGGAGCTGGGTTCAGGAGCTGGATTCTGGTACTAGATTCAGGAACATACAAATTGGGATCAAAGGCAGAATGGACAGAGTCCTTCTCAGATGCTACAAGGAAGAAACCAGAAGAGGACCCGAGCCAGGCTGAGTAAAGCTAGCAAAGTGGTCCAAGACCCTCATGATCTCTCAGCTTTATATTGAATATGACGTCTATGGGCTGGAACCCCTCCTTGGTCAGTTTAGGGTCACCTGTCCTTTCTGCTCCTCCCTGCGGGTGAGGCCTGTTGCTTTCTGCACCCTCCAGTGTGGTACACAAGAACCAGCAGTGGCCTTGGTCTGCACACCCACCCGTGGTACTAACTCTAAACACTGGGTGTTATCACTGCTGGGAGCCCACATTGTAAAAACACACTGCTAACTTCAGACAGTGCAGTTAGTTAGAAGAACTGAGATGAAAAATAAAATCACTGAACAGAATTAGCTCTGTTTGCACTCAAACCAGGACAGCAGAATAGCAGAAGCTTCTCCGAGGAAGCAGCCTGACTAGATGTAACATTTGGATGACCAGTAGAGAAGAGAAGGAAAAATGCTGGTACTTGTGACTGTTCTGTGTTTGAACATATTCACTTTTAAGGTTGTGTCAGCATTAAAAAAAAATCTTTAGTTTTTCACTGCCTCTCTTCTGTTAGAAATAATGGTGCAGGATTCATAAGGGATGTGCCTTTGAATCCATGTTGCCTAATTTCACTGAAAGCTGGTTTTAACCCCATGGCATTTAAATGGTATTAGAGGACACTGGTAAAAACATGCAGTAACTACAGTACAGGTTTTGTCTTTGGGCTTGACAATGGGATTGCATCATCACAGAAAAAGAAATACGCTAAAATTTAATCCCATTACCTCACTTTTTTTTTTTTTTTTTCCCTAATGAGGATCATATCCTTTTCAGAATATGATTTTTGGAGTAAACTGTAAAAAGAGTAAATCTTTCAATATTTTATTATAAGTTAGATTTTTTTTCTTCCTTCTCCTTTCTAAATGCAGGTGATCCTCCTGTTTTTGTTGATCCTTTACCATTTCTAAAAGGTTCTGGAATTTGCTCCAACCAATTCCAGAAGTACCCAAACAATTTGAAATTCACTAGGTCCAGGCAATTTGTAAAGATGAAAAGTAAAGATTGTCTAACTAGTAAAGACTGTCTAACTAGCTTTCCTTACTTATTCTCCGTTGGTTTACACTCTTTATTAGTGGTATTAATTACATTAGCTGCTTCATTACCATTCATCGTTTTAATTTACGTGTGAAAGATACTGTGGTGTTCTGAGCATCATCTTTTCTATTGTTTTCATTCTGTACTGAATAACAGATAAACTTCCTTTAGTCTGGTTCTTGTTAGTGATCTTACAGAAGGTTGCCTTCTATTTATTCTTTATATCCCTGCTGGCAGTACCTCAGTCTGTGACTCACCTTTTCTAATTTTACCCTTAGATAGTCCATTCTTTCATTCCTGTCTGTTAGAGTAGGTTTGTCCTTTGATGCTGTTTTGTCTGAGGAGCTACAAACCTTCTCCCTAGTCCCTCATTTTCCATTAGATCTTATCTCCCACTTCTTCTACTTTACTTGACCTATTTATTTCCCTCCCCAGCCCCCTTCTTTCCTTTTGAAACACTGTGAACTCTGATATTCCATGTGCACTCTTGTGCAACTTGCTGCCATTTTCTCTGTTCTCCATGAATTCCTTTTTCACCAGTAAACTGCCAAAGATCATCCCTTTAGCTTCCTTCTCAAAAGTCCTTGTCAAAAATTGTCACCAAACCATCCAGTTACATACCTGGCCAGCGTACTTCCTAGTCTATTTCTTACTCTAGAATGTTTAATCTAGGTATGAAAAAAAAAAAAGATAAAAGACAAGCATAAATAGATAGAGAGAAATGGAGCCACATTTTTCAGGAGGCTAAGTGACAAAATAAGATCAGTTTTCTTGTTAATGAGCACCTAATCTCATCTTTAAATCTTACTACACTCAAAACTTTTTATGGTAATTAACTGTATTATCATCTAAATCATTTATCACTTACTTAAAAACAGACAGTACCCTCTTTCATTTCTCATTGAGTAATCCTACTTTTTTCTGAACAAATATGGAAAAATCTTTGAGACATAGTTTTTGAATCAACAAACTTCATGCTACATCAATGAGGCTTTCATGTTATACAGCTATTTCCAGTTACTCTGTATTATGAAAGAAGTGAAACAATGTTAGTGAATTCTAGCAAACTTGCTACCTTTGAATCCAATCTACATTATAATGTTGATATCTAAACTGGTTCTGAACACCTAGGTAATGTGGAATTCAGCTCCACATTTAGAGCTTCTATATTTACAGTTGGGATTCATTTATCGTAAGTTCTGCACCAGAAAGACACCAGGACTCAGTTCAGTTCCCATATGTTGGTGTGTAGTGGTATTTGAGATGTCTTAATTTATCCCACCAGGTCCACCATTATTGTTCTAGAAAGATATCAGTCCACCATACATCCTGTATAATATCTGTCATCTCCACACTGATGTTTTGAACATTCTAAAGTAAGTCAAATGTCAATAGGTAATTTTGTGTACAGAACTCAATCAAACCTTCTTATGTCTAAGCTTGTAGTTAGGCTCTTGATGCAGCAACAATGCTAGTACATTTTTTTTCTCTTGCTGTATATTCATTAATATGCATACCTTCAAATATCTGCATTTATAAATCTTACGGTGGCCAAATATTTTGAGTCTTCTTTTCTCTCTGTGTAGCTTGACGGAGACTGGTTAGTGGTTTCAAAGTCTATTGGACAGGACAGAGAGATGCATGCATAACCCATCGGAGTTCATTTCCTGAGCAAATAAAGCATCAAGTTCAACAGAAATATTTTATTCTGATTTCTGATTTAACACTGTTTGTACACAAGATCTTATAAATGTGAAGTTTATAAGGATAACCTTTGCACTTTTTTTTTCACTAAATGTTCAGTGAACAAAATGTGAGAGAAACCTCAATTGCTCCTGGTGAGAGTCTATGAGGAAAGGCAGGTAATTCCAATCACTAGAATGCTAAATAGAGGAATTTTGTTCTGACCTTAGGGGTAAAGCTTCATGTCATCTGTATACTGTGGTGGTATAGCAGGGAGAAAACTGAAGCTTTCAAATGTGGAAAAAGTAGTTGTGGCTTCTGTTTTGGAAGGAGTTATGTCTGACATTTAGAAAGAAATATTTGCTTATGTATTGCAGTACATCCCTCTGCAAAACTCACAGCAGTTATTCCTTAGATGTAAAAGAAACTTTTGACTTTGTGAATTTCTAAACAAGCCCTCTATAAATTTTGCACCTGTCATTAGGACAATTTCTATACCAAATAATCAATCATAAGATAACACTCTTCAAATATCATATGCGGTTCACATTCAGTGGGACCTCAAACATGAGCAATAGCAGAGGTTTGTTTTGATTATTTTAGGACAGGTTATTAATCTTCTAGTTTTTCCTCCGGTCTAAAAGTTTACTCTTCAGCAGAGATTGAGAAAATTGCCTATCCCGAACAATTCTCTGTAGATATTTTCTTCAAAGGCTTGGAGTCCCCACGCCTCTCTGTGGAACTGATGTTTCAAGAAAGGATGCAATCGTTTACTCACAGTCCATCTTCTGACTATCTGACAGGATGGTTGGCCTCCATGTCATCTGAATGAATACTGGCTTCACTCCTATTAGGAATAAAAGCAAGGCAGTCACTTTCAAAGAAGCCTGTCTTAAGGAGTATGTCTCTTAAGAGTATGTCTCTGACTTAAGAGTATGTCTAGTAGGTAATAAAAATACCTGGCTGGGTTAATGGAGTCTGACTGTGGAGTTAATGGCTCTATAACTGTGCTTTTTCATAAAGCAACAACTTTGGTTTTGTAATTTTGCAGTACTTTTTTTCTGAATGTGTGCCTTCAAGACATATTATCCTGATATTATTTCAGATATTAAAAAACCCCTGTGTTTTCACTTTAATATGCTGGTTTACATGTAACATCACTATAACCACAGTATATATATTTTGTTGAAATATGCATATACCCAAATAATGTCAAGGTTTAGTTCCGGGCATGCCACTAGGTGAATGACAGATTGCTCTCTACCAACACTTCTCCCTTCCCAAATGAGAAGAGAAAAGGAATAAGGGAGAGAGACTTATAGATCAGAAAACAAAACTAAAACAGCTTTAATGAAAATAATAATAATGATATGGAATATATATATATATATACAAAAACAGTATAGAACCCAGCCTCCTTGATGACAATTGACATCACCATCACCACTGATGCTGTGGAACAGGCACTGGGGAAGTCCCAGTCTGGACTCAGTGGAAGAAGGGAACCAGATTCAGGAGCTGGGTTCTGGAACTGGATTTAGGAACGTACAGATTGGGATCAAAGGCAGAATGGACAGAGTCCTCTTTGAATGCCGCTTATTGAAGAAGATACTTGACCCTTGTGATCCCTCTACTTTATACTGAATGTGACATATATGGGATGGAATCCCTCACTGGTTAGTTTAGGGTCACCTGTACTGGTGGCTCCTCCCCACAGGTATGGCCACCTCTTACTGCACCCCCAAAATGGTGCACATGACCTTGGTCTTCACAGCAGCATGTATAAGCAAAAACCTTTCTGTAGACACAGAACTCTAGTTACTGTGGTAGTAACACTACAAATATGTAGCGTTATGACTGCTGGAAGTGGACACTGTCTGCAAAAATATGCTGTGAACTGCAGGAAGTGCAGTTAGTCAGAAAAGACTGAGCTGTAAAGTAAAGTCACTGAACAGAATTAGTTCTGTTCTAACTCAAGCCAGGACAAATACAGATACATTAACACACTTGATAATACATGTACATATTAAATATTCTAAGAGCACATATATATTATACCCAGTGGTTTATTTTCTTTTGATTAGTAAAAGAAGGATTTTTTTTTTTTAGATGGCTAAAATATTAAAACCCAAGAATGAATAGATAGATAGATATCACTGGAGTGAAAATTCTTTCTTTGTTCCATTAAATATTATTGTCTACTAACCTCAGGTTGTCAGTCAATTCTGGTATCTTAAACAGAATCCCAGATTACATACCTCTTATGTGGAAGATGGAGAAGGTGAGGCTCAGCTAATCAAATATAAGCAATCTAAAAAGTGTGCATCTGTTCTAATCTAGTCATCTAAGGCTTTGCTCATATGCCTCAGAGTGACAAGTGCCATATGAGGTGCACCTGGCCTTCAACTGTCTCTCCAAAGAGGCATCTTTTGCAGGTCCTGTATCTCATCTATCAGCCCCATGTGAATAACTCATATTTATGGAGGGCTTTCTAATGTCCCTAAACACTTACTGCCACCTGAATGCAAACTTTGGTTCCAAAATGCTCTAGTAAGGTTGTACAAAGGATAAAAGTCTTGAGTCATTTTATCTAAGTGTCTTAATCTACATGTCAGATCCCCTAAATTTTAGATGCCTGCATACAGAAGCATGAATTTGAGATGAGTGTCTGAGGTCAGCAAAGAGTTAGATAAATGCAAGGGAAAAGCGTAGAAATGAGGTCACCATATAATGATAAGAATAAATATATAATGAAACTTTTATGAAGTTCTTCAGAGTGGAAAAGACAAAGAACAATTATTCTCAGATCCCCTCCCATCCATTTTGCAACACTAGAGAAAGCCCTGAATCATTACATTATACTACATCCTAATATATGGAAGATCAAAAGCTCAACTTTTGCCCTGCAGCCCTTGGAGTTTGTGGGACCCTGAACCCAACTTGTTTGGACTAGTGCAAATTGATATATCCAAATCAATAAATCCCTTGTTGGCCTCTTTAACTCCATCTGAACTCGTTCAGATCCCAACCACACTGTGCCCCTACCAAGACAGTGCAAGCATAAGGCAAATAACAAATCTCAGGGACAGGTGAGGCTTTTCTGAAGTGACAGCTGAGTGAGGACTTTGACAAAGAGCTTTATTAAAGTCACTTTGCTCTCCAGCAAAAGTGCAATGCCATCAGGCAGCATTTTCAGACTCTCACACATGAATTTTATGCTGCAGTAAGACCTGAAATCCTAATGTTCTCAACATCTTTCCTTTTTAATATCTGCATTCTTTCCTAATTATTTTCAGATTAATTTCCAGCTAATACATAAGGATGAAATTTGGCGCGTGACCTATGACCCTAAGCATGTTGTAATTCTGTTACCAATCTCCTGATTTCATGGGGGGCTTAACAAGCACCATATGTGAAGCACTATGCTCCTCTGCATTAACATGGCCTAACCATCCAGGGAATCTCTCTGCTACTATCCTGGTCTACCACACCATCAGCAGCTGAAGAATGGCAATATCGAGGTCTGCTGAAATGTTGGGTCTTTTTCCTTATCTAGGTCCTTGAGGTTGCACAGGACCCTAAGGCACCCCACAGCCATGTGCAAATCAGTCCAGGGCATGCTCAAGCTGAACTATGTTGAGCAGCACAGTGGAAGGAGCAGAAGAGGGCCCTAGTTCCATGACTTGGTGTCCTGCTGATTGCCACCTTTCAACCAAGGCTGTGGATTCACAAGCTTTTTGTGTTAGTACACACATCTTTATACTCTCGGTATTTTTATCTGCCACCAGATTTTCTCTTTCTTGTTTGCTCCATGCTCCCACCCCTGGGACACTGTATGGCCATGTAGTAAAACTGATCACATTTAAAACTGATTTGGCTTTCAGTGGCAAACTGAAATTTTAGGAGATTATTTAATCTGGAGACATCTCTATGTTCACTTCACCATGTGGCTGTGCTAACAATTACACCGGTGTGGGGTTCAGCTTGTTTGCCTCTAGTTTGTGCCTCTCCTCAGACGATGCACAAAGTAAGTGCCATTTTCCCCTAACCCTTGTGATAACTATGGTAACACTGTTAAACTCAGACATGAGTAATAGATGGTGGTGTAAGAGCAACTGAACTGAGTTAAAATGGCTCACACTAGAGGGAACTAGGAGCAGTCCTGGGGGCAATTTGGAGACGACAGCTTCTCAGCTTTCTGCTACTGGCTTTGACCTAAGAGAGGAATCATTAAGAGCAGTAATGAAGAGGTCAGCATGTGACATCATATCAAAGGTGAGAGCACACTGGAGTGTTAACAGTCAAGTCAGAAAAGAGAACATAATTCAGAGCTGAACTGTCTGCTGATCCAGATGCCTCCCTGAACATGCACACTTGAACCCAAGCCCAGAGATATCCATAGGAATATTTCTACCAGCTTCAGTGGGCTTTGTGGATCACACCTGATGAGTGTGACACATTTATTGCTGCTGGAAGGAAGTTTCATCTCAGGCTGTAGAAATGGCTATTAAATCACAGGTTGATGCCTCACTGAATGAAGAAGGTGTCCCAAATTCCTCTGCTCTCTCCTGGACCTGTTCCTTCCTTCAGGAAGGACTCCGTTTTCTGTGCTTGCTTCAGAGAAGGACTTGTCCCCCCTCTCCTCCTTCCTGCTTAGACAGATGTTCTCTCCCCCCTAATCACCTATCCCTGTCACCAACACATAAAGCTTTGCCACCCTCACTATACCATTAATATTTTCTTAAACACACATATGCAACAGCTCTCAGAAACTGCCATGGATCTGGAGTATTGTCTAAAAATGAGCTTCAAATCTAAAGGTTTGCAGGCCCTGTGGGGGAGAAAAACCATTACATTCGATAGCTCTCTGCAAATGTGGGCAATTACAGATAGAAAAATCCTCCTTAGCACTGCCGAATCTCTCTGTGATCAGCTACATTCACAGTTTCAACCTATAGACTGTAGGACTGACAAGGCTTAGCTAATGATTTCTACATTGGACCAAATGATATCCTCAACAATAATGAAATCCCAAGAACCCTCACTCACTTCCAGTTGTCACCATTGGGGCCACAGGCTTGCACAGATCAACCAACATGCTCCTCCAGACTTGCACTTATGTTTCAATAATAAAAGCCCATATGCAGAATGTTTTTTTCTCCCTCTCCTCCCTCCCAAATGCTACTGATCATCCTATTACCATGGCAACCAACTCCTGCTGGCATGATCAAGAAAAAACCTGATTTGGGATTTTAATTAATTGCTTGGAAATGGAAATGTAACAGTGACTGGCAGTTCAACTAAGCACGTTTGCAAAGTGAATAAAAATAGAGTTTCTGAAATACTTGAAATTGTTTCACTGGATATAACCCACATTTTTTACGAGACACCTTAATTTATTCTGCTTCATAAAATAAATCTGCCAAATGTACTAAGCCATTTTGTCAACACAAATCATTTTGGCAAATACTTTAATCCTTCTTCTTAACAAAATGTATTGTATTTATAAAAAAAAATAATAAAAAAAAAATCTAACCCATCACTATAAACCCATAGGTTTCATCTGAATGTATGCCTGTTTCACCAGTAGGTCACATTTATAAAAGGCTTTCATCTTGTCTTCACAAAAGAGGATGTGCTTCTTTCAATGCACGTGATCTCTCATTAACATTTACAGCAGCTACACCCCCATATTCAACAAAGAATGGAATAGAAATGGCTTTCAGTTGATTTTTATGACCTCCATTCTCCATGTTTTCAAAGACAATAAAGTGGTCATTGCTTGCACATACCACCACCCCCTTCTGGGTGCTGCCATCACTGCTGAGGTGGGGGTCAGGTCCTGTGCAGCTCAGCCATGGAATCTCCATTTCTTTCCTGATAATATTTAGGAACAAGAGGATCAGGAAGGTGTTGCCTCCATGCAATTCTGACTGCTGATACTATTCAACATCAAGCTAATTTTATAGGTCTTGTAGTTTCAGACTGTTCATTTTTTATATATAAACGGATACCTTAGGAGAGGTTGTGAGGGAGTCAGAAGGCCTGAATTACCCCTGAAACAGGAAGCAAACTTCATCAGTTGCATCAAGTCCTTCACCTTGAAATTGTGGCTTGGTGAGAAAGCTACAAAGGATAAACATCATGCTGTAAACATGACATGGACACTTCCCTGTAACAGCATGACAATGCAGTGCCACACGAAGACAAAAAAAAAAATATCCATGGCAGTGCTCAAAGACCACCTTATTTACAAGCTGGGGTCTGGCCACCCAGGTGGTGTCAAAAGTGTTCACCACCAACAGCTGCCTTACCTTCCTCCTTGGAGATTTTAGCTTTCCACATCCTTTTAGTCTCTACAGACCAATGAACTCTCTGATAATCAAAGCTAAGTGTGAGCAAGTGTTAACTCGCTTATTTTCACATATTTACTAATTTTCCTCCAAGCAGCTTTTGTCAGGCTTCCAGATTTAAAATACCCACCCTGCAGCTCCTGCTGGCAGCTCAGCAACTCACATCACGTGATCATATTGTTGACCCAGAAGATGCTAAACTCCCTTACTCACTGTCTTAATTACATTTGAAAGACAACTGTTCTTGACAGTTTTCACACATTCTCAATGTTGCTTTTAAGTGAACACCATTCACCCTCAGACTATACTCCAAATTCATGGCAGACAAGCTCCGTGAGCAGAGAGCTATTAGTGGATAGTCAGAATTGAGCTTCATGAACTAAAGACTACACATCACAAGGTTGGAAGAGGCTCTGAAGAGGTCATCTCATACTCACTCTTGGACAGTATTTATTCACCATACCCCACTACTTTTCCTTTCTTCTGTGATATCTTTAAAATGCACGTAATAATTTCCATTACTGGAATATATTTTAGGAGGTAAATATCATTAAGCCAGTAGAAATTGTGATGCAAAATAAAAACACAAGAAATCTGGTGGTTATCCATCTGTTCAACTCTCCATCATCTATTGGTATTTCTAAGGCAACTATCTCTGTGTTATCTAAGCAGTGTAATATAATACAATCACTTGCAAGTTGTATCTAAGTGCAATGGGTTTTACTTATTAATAACGTAGCACTTATCTTCAAAGTGCTTCACAAACTAATTAATTCTCACAGCACCTTCTCCCTGTCAGGCAGGTGAGACAACTATTATTCCCATTACACATATCATTATGATTATTACTTGAGGAAACAGGGTTAAGTTACTCATCCTATCTCCCAAAAGAGACAGATGGTGCTAGAAGGAGCACCTGAGCTGAGATATTAGGGAGCAGGGTTTTCTGGCCTGTTCTGAGACCACCTTATCATGCCTCCTGCCTGGGCACCATCTCTGGTAAAATCATAATTATGTGCTTCATTAAACACTAGCATGATGGGATTCTTTGTCTGAGATCATCTATCCTTTTTTTTTCTTCTTCTTTTTTTCCAAAAGGACCCTAACCAACCAGCCTACTGTTGCATGAATCATCCAGATACATTGGGGTTGTGAAATGACTTACTGACTTGGCTGCTTTAGCTGCACGTGCTTCATTCTGTTGGCATTATTCCTCAGCCAAGCAATTGCTACACTCAAGTTTCTGCTTCTTCAAGGCAAGGAAGACACATGGGAAGGATATTTAACCACCATGGCAAAGAAAGAAATTACAATAATAGAGCCTACTTGTTGAACCATTCTTATTCCTTGAGAGTGCAAAAGCTTTTCTGCCTCATCAGACCATTTACAGCTCTATCTCTCAAGTTTATCTGAAGGTATTGACATCTGATGCTATGTGAATATGCATGTAAGAACTAATTTCACTCCTCCCAGGTTCAATGGCTAGCTTGGATTTAGGATCATGCCCAGGGATATTGCATAACCATTGGCAATAGCTAATGACATTCATCATATAAGGTAGGTAGAGGACGTAAACAAAGATAAAGGCATAACAGTTGCCCAAGTGAAGGAGGGCTTATATTAATTAGCCCCATACTACAAAGTAACTTTATTAAGCTGTAGGATGGCCTCTAAGCTACTTAAGCTCCCACTCATTGTGTAATGATGATACAGTGAGCAGAAATTTACCAGCTGCCTCCTTGTAGGAGACTACCTTCTCTGGGGTATCTGCCAACAAAAACATTATGCAGCAGGATTAAAATGCATTTTAATTATTTGCTGAAGGTCAACTTGACAGTGTAGCCATTAAGCATATACATACATACACATACAGACATACATAACTTTATTCTTATAGAATTAAAAACATGAGAAATTGGATATTGTCACACCTGTATCCTATAAGGATGAGGAGTGAACTTCAAAAGGTCAGTTTGAGTTTCAGGAAAACACTCCAAGCCTTTGAGGTAAAATTCATCTGCCCTAACTTGGATATCTTAAAACTAAACAACTAAGTCTGAGCTCATCACCCCAAGCTCCCTTCATGTAAGGAAATGGGCATCTCCAGTGTGTGATTCATCTTATCCCATCATAGGTGTCTGAGATTGGATGACTCACCCCCTGGAGGTACCCACTTGTCTCTGTTGATGCTGAAGTGAGCCTAGCTCAGATTTAGACATTTAACTTTTTTGATAAATAACACTAGGTGAGATGAATCTTACCCTTATATCCTCTATTCAGACTTTGTTCAAACCCTTCCACAGTCAGTTGGTGCTGACAGGAAAAATGTTGAACAGGGTCAATAGGTATTTGGCTTTTATTTTTTTTGTAGGTGGGACAGAGTTTCATAAACAAAGTAGTACAAGAATCAGAAGGAAAATATATCTTCTTCCTCACAAGATTCAGGCAGTTTGTGACATTCTGTAATTTAATAAATGAGGGACTTGCTGTGAGGACACTCTTCATGCAATATTTCTCTACTGAACCACGATATACAGACCTCTGTTTTAGCACATGGCCAGTGAAAGTTGAGTACATACATAAATGTTTTCAGTATCAGGCACATATAAATTAATCAGAATTATGTATTTAAATACCTTTGTGGATCTTGGCCTTTGTTCATAACCTTCCTCATCTGAGGCTTGAGTCTGTAACCTTCACAGAACATGATACCAGATTTACATTTTCTCTTTGGAAGAGTGATGCTGAGGATGGAGGGGAGAGGGAAGCAAGGCAAGTTTACAGTTTTGGCTGGACAGTGCGATCATGTTTTTATTTGCACGATTTTTAGATTGTTCCTGAGATATCGTTATTTATGTAAAATTGCTGGAAACTATTTCAGAAAAAAACAGCGGTAAGGATTTGCCAAGAGAGGTCTGAGCTTTGAAAGGAGATGAAGGTACTCTTTGCATTTCTATGCATTTATTTGCATAAAGACACAGAAACTGGCAGGGGGAACCACGACTTTCAGCCTATTTCTAGTCAAGCTGCTAAATCACTTATGAATCTGCTTTAACTGTAATAAACTTTAACTGTATAGAATCAGCTTTGTGTAGACTTTTCATAGAAAGACTTTCTGTTCTGTGTTTGAACAGCACTTAGAACAAAAAATAATAAACCCAGGAGCAGTCACAAAAAAAAATATATTTTCTGTTCCCAGTTCAATGAAAAAAAGAAAATCCATAATAATTCACCCACCTTCATCTCATAGCAAACCCTTTTCTTCACATTTCAGAAGAATTAGGTCTTGCAAAGGATTCCCCTCATCACTTTCTTATATCTCACGTTTAAATGAGAATTTCAAGGCGAGTGGAAAGCAGCAACATAAAAGCAACCAATTCTTGTTAATGTAGCCTGGAATAGTGGGTGGGCCGTCTCTCAGGTGAGAAAAGGCAAGCTGCAAAGCAAATACCTGAGGTGACTTCTGCTTGTTTGAGTCTATTACCCTTAGGGCTGTGTTCTTTTGGCTAGGGATATCTGTTGATCTTACTTCTTAACAGTAATTATGCCAGACAGCTTTTTGGCTTTTGGTCCTGCTCCATAGGTAACATAAATCATACAAATTATTACCACAATACTAAACTATAATTACCCACAGACCCTGACATGCCAAAAGGTGTATTAATTTGATAATATAATAAATACTTTACTGTATAAAACTGTAATTATTACTTCAAAATTGACACTTATACCTGCTTCACTTTTTTTTTTCCAGCAGGCAACTCAATTGTACATTGACCAATAACAGAAATGTTATTTAAATTCAATGGGAGATGTTAAAAGGTAATTTGGGAACATGTGGAAGGCCTTTCTTAAAAGAAAATCTCACTAGTGTTAGTTTAACTTTTGGAGATTATAATTCCACAACACAATAAATTACTCAGTAGTTCAAAACGAAAAGCATCTGAAAAATAGCCCAGGAAATGGGAACAATATCAATGAAATAGCTGAAATACTACCAGTGGGGAAAATTATTCATTGATCAACATAAAAAGCCCACCCTTATTTATGTTGTTTCATATGCTATTGGGAGAAGTAAGTGACTGACACTGTAGGATAAAATTATACTTTTTTTTTTTTACATGAAAAGACTGACAAACCATATCTGTGAGAAAGACCGAGGTCCCAATTCTGCAACTGCATGGGTGTGGACAACTCCTGGCACAGCTCCCAGGTTTGTTTTATTCAGTGACTGCCTAATGCAAAATACATAAACAAGCCTGGGAACAGAGGTCTTAATCCAGACCTGCTCCTTCTCAGCTAGGCAGCCTGACTAATGTAAGATCAAGCCAGGATCCCATTTCCCATTTTCTTTACATTTTTATTCTTCCACATTGTCAATATAAAATTGTGGGAAGTGAGTCTTACATGTACAAAGCTTCTTAAACTCGGGATAGAAATGTGCTCCTTCTGAGCAACTACTTTAACTGCTGGTTTCTATGCAGAAATCAATCACAGACACCTCCATTGTGCTATATTCAATTGATACTTATATACTGAGTGGTTTTGTGACAATCTCTGTTTTAGTTTCTTATTGTTATGAGTATTTTTTAAATTGTAATTAGTAATGGAAAACTTCGTAAGTTTTTTTTTAAAAAAACTTTTCTTTAACAAGCTGAATGCTGATGATTTTTTTGTGTGTTTTTCCCTCATTTTTTCCCTCATTTGTACTTTAACTTGAAAATGGAAGGGGAAAAAAATGTGTCAAATATAAGGGAAAATCAAATTTATTTCATGTTTTCATTCCTGGGTGGTATTGCTATCATTTAACTTCATGTATTTACACTTAGATGTTTGAGTATGAACCAGTTGCCATAGGCATACTTTACATTCAAAAGATGGCTATAGGCATCTTTGGAAGATGTAGCAGATAAATCAGAGGATCCTTCTGCAGGTGCCTCCACTAGGAAAAATTATTAAGTCTGCATCAGAGCAAATGAGTCTTATCCAGATTTTTTTTTTCCAACTACCAAAGTAGAAATAAAGAGAGGGGGGAGAATTACTCAGAAGGATGAAATGAAGAACAGGGAAGAAATAAAGGATGGGGTAGATATGAAGGAAAAAAAACACTATTACAATGCTAATATTTAAAAATTAAGACTTCTTAGTTTCTCTTCTTTGATTAAAGAGAAAAAAAAGAAATGCATTTGTTGAAAGGGCTTAAAATAATCCCCCTAACGAGACCATCTTTTTAAAAAAAAATCTTTGAAAAAATATTTAACAATAAAAATTTGGGGATAGTTTGGTATCTAAAACATTTGACAATGCAGCAGAAAACCTCATTTCAATACCCTTGTCTGATACTGGCATCTATTGAGAAGGGAAATATTGTTTGTCTGTCTACCTGCAAGATAAGTACATTGTCAAATCTGAGAGATGTTGGGAAGATGCATATTTTGAATTTTCCTCATTAAGAAACTTGAGATCATGGAAAATAGTGAAAATATCCTGAATCTGTTATGTAAATATTTATACAACTTCTATGTAAACAGTCTTAACAAGGTGAGTTTCTGGGTTCCCCTTAAGGGTCAGTGAGAATGGCTGTTGTGCAGCTTTTTCATTAGCTTTTGTAGTTGCTCTTCCACTAATCAAATTGTATGAGGCAAATAGGTCAATGAAACTGCTTGGTAATCACTCTTTGTCTGACCTACTACATGTATTATATAAGGCTGTACTGGCATGGTTCTCCTCAATCACCTGTTAGGAATGTATTAACAGCTTTGACAGAGCTTCTGGTGCCTTTCATCCTGGCAGGACAGAGTGATCCATTTCACCTGTACATGGAGAGCAGGAAGAGGAGTGTTCTAGAAAAATATTTTTGTTTTCAGTGAAATAAGAGCTGAAAAATCACTATATTGATGCTCAGATCTAGACAGAATCATTGGCCAAAACTGAAAAAAAAATAATAATTAAAAAAAAAAAATAAAAACAAAACCCAAACAACATCCAAAAGAACTGAGAATTTGGTGCAGATGTGAAACAGACTGTTCAAATACCTTGCCTAACTTGGAAAAATAATGAAGATCTAAACCTAGGGATAGGAAGACTACCTTAGTTAGCTTCTTAAAGAGAAGCTACTGCACACTGTGCAATGGGAGCCTAGAGGAGAGTTTCCTTCTAATAATTTTCTAAACTGTAGGGTAGATGAACGCAACTTTTTAACTGAATTTTTAATTCATTGCTGAAACATATTCTTGATTTCAGAAAATTGCTTGTTTGAATGCACATGCTGATAGTAAATACGTTAACTTACAGAAAGTCTGAACTTATTTACCTATCTGTCTTAGGTTTTTCCTATGTAAATGATTACAGCTATCATTTTGATGTATCATGTCATTGGATGGAAATAACAGCTGACATACACAGCTGGAATTTCCTTTTCTTCTTATAGTACTTTCGGGGAAGGAGGGAAGAAAGTAAAAAGGTAGTTGTGATTACTTAAACCTTTCCTTTTAAAAATGTAGTAGACAGTCAGCAATGCTGATGTGATTCATTACTTACCTATAATGTTAATTACACATTATTAGCTGTTTTACAGTATGATAGCTGGCAATTGGTGATATGATTCATAAAGTACTATTGTTAAGCAAATCTGCAAATCTGTTTGATTTAGGTTAAAAGAGAGGGCGATAGGTCATAAGAAGTGAAAAAAAAAAATAAAAAAAAGAGGATAAAGAAAAGACCGACATAATTTGTGGTTCTATTTTTATATTAACAGCAAGGTTTACAGTGAAGAGCTGTTGGATACAGTTTCGGTGAGCAAGGATTTTGCAGAGAGATTAGATCAGTTACAAATTGCTAAATCTGATGACTTAGATAAAAATTTAACCAGAGGCTTTGAAAGAGGTAGAACATGTTTCTGTGGAGAACTGATTGCCCCGTACTTCCGAGATAGAGCTAATCACAGAAGGCCGCACTGACTGTACCCGCAGTAAAAACTGAACAGGGAAAAAGTCATTCATTTGAGAATGGAGATCACTTTCTCATGTTAACAGTCTAAAAACTGTACTTCACTCTGCAAAGGTGCCCCATAATTTGGGGAACTCTCAGAAGCCTGTCCCACAAGTGTGTTATAATGTGCTCCCTTCCAAAGTATCTCTGTCAGATCTGTGTTACTATCTGAATATATTGAATAAAACAATTATTTCCTCTTCCACGGTCTTTGTATGATTCCAAAACCTTTTCCATTTTCCACAAAAAATCCTCCAACCTTAACCAACCACTTAAAAACCTAAGGAGAACAGATTTGCCCCGAGATAGCAGCAAATACTCTAAAGGTTAAACATTCATTCCAGACTGGTTCCTATCTCTACTTCATCTGAGTTAGGAAGGGGAACTCAACTTTTGTCTTCCTTACTCCAGCAAGCAGCGACTTGTTCAGAGTGGACCTCATCCATCCACTTATGTAAGTCAAAAGTGAGTTATAGATCTGAATTTCTGTTTCTCAATAAGGGTGCTGATCATACAGGCATATCTCACAAACAGATTTCAATTTTCAGGAGTAGGTGCTGCCTGAGAATTATTTACTTTGTTTAAAAACAAAAAGGCAACTAAAAAAAAAATAATCAAAGCAGTAAAGCACTTGAAACGAATAGTTTTTCTTTGTTAATTTTAATAACCCTTTAACTTCTAGGGGAAGAAGATAAGATTGATGTCATATCATCCTCTTCTGGAAAGGGTTTATGTCTTCTCCCGGATAATGCTCCAAAGGAATAACACAAATGCCACCTACCACACAGTTCTCTCATCCATTTCCTCATATACTCAATTCTTCCATGCAGTGACAAACATCCTAATTCATTCAGAGAAAAAAAGAACTTCAGAACTTCAATTGCGTTAAAATACATGACCTAGAAATATTTCATGGAAACCTTTAAGATCATTTGTTGCTATGTCTGTCTTATTTCTTAAGGCAATGGTTTTGTGGGACAAAGCTAGGCCTGGGAGCTAGGAATTCCTGAGTACTGTCTTCAGCACTGGCTTGGCTGTCTATACATATCACAGTGATTGGGTGATTTATTTATAAAACATAGATTAGATTAGCTCAAACAAGATTAAATTAGATAGAACAAGTCACTTAAACTCTCACTGTCTATTTCCTCATCTGTAAAACAGCGATATCCATATTTACCTATTACACATGGTGACTGTGAGGATTACTTAATCTCCCTAAAGAATTATCATGATTATCATTAATCTGTAACACACAAAACAAGGAAACAAGTCCCGATAAGGAAACAAGCTTGTGAATCAGCTGAGGTGGAGTAAAGGTACCAGAGCAATTCTGCTGATATGATAGTTAAGCACTTGTGATAAAGGTTTTGAGATGGCTTCATTTTATGTTAGACATCTAAAAATGTAATGTTTAATATAATATAGTTGTCTAAATTATCTCTGTAGTCCAAATGCATGGAGACAGACGTTGTGCATTAAATCAGTCCATCACCTCATGATTCTGGGATGAATCACCCTGTGGATTCTCTTCTTTATCTGTAGCCTAGACAGCTAAACATGGATTTTAGATAGTTAACATTATGTGAGACCAAACTGAAGGATTAAGTAACTCGCTTGAAAGACTACAGACACATATCATGTTCTGCCCACAGTGGAGCAGAGTAAAATAATGACCAATGTCTGTCTGTTCCCAAACACTTGTCTTGACCTTTTTGCATCCTAAAAAAATACCATCCTCTCTGAATAGTCAGCAAGACTACACAACAGTTTTGGGAAATAAAATTTGATATTTTTATTAATTAAGATACAAAAAAAGTATGACAATATTCCCAAGTATCACAGCATGGTTAAGTATTTTGTGTAAGGAGCGCCTGTATTTGGGGCATGGGGAACAGAGGGGAAGTGTGTAGGTTAAATTTGTGTTTCCTAACTGATCTGTTCCTTTGAGAAGGGGCAGGACTTCTGCCTGGAAGAAGCGCCTCTAATTTGGAGTCTTTAACACAACAGGTCTTTAGGACTCATTTCACACAGAATCACAGAATGTTAGGGATTGGAAGGGACCCTGAAAGATCATCTAGTCCAATTCCCCTGCTGGAGCAGGATCACCTAGATCAGGTCACACAGGAACACATCCAGGCAGATTTTGAATGCCTCCAGAGAAGGATACCCCACAACCTCTCTGGGCAGTGTTCTGTTACCCTCACCATGAAGAAGTTTTTTCTCATATTTATATGGAACCTCTTATGTTCCAGATTGCACCTGTTGTCCCTTGTCCTATCACTGGACGTCACTGAGAAGTGCCTCTCTCAATCTTCCTGACACTTCCCTTTACATATTTATAAACATTAATGAGGTCACCCCTCAGTGTCCTCTTCTCCAAGATAAAGAGACACAACCCCCTCAGCCTTTCCTCCTAAGGGAGATGTTCCACTCCCTTAATCATTTTTGTCGCTCTGAACTGGACTCTTTCAAGCAGTTCCCTGTCCTTGAACTGAGGGGCCCAGAACTGGTCACAATATTCCAGATGCAGCCTCACCAGGGCAGAATAGAGGGGGAGGAGAACCTCTCTCAACCTACTAACCACACTCCTTCTAATACACTCCAGGCTGCCATTGGCCTTCTTGGCCACAAGGGCACATTGCTGGATCATGGTCATCCTGCTGTCCACCAGGATCCCCAGGTCTCTTTCCCCTATGCTGCTCTTCAACATGTAAGTCCACAATTTATACTGGTATCTGGGGTTGTTCTTGCCCAGATGCAACACTCTACACTTGCCCTTGTTATATTTCATTGACTTTCTCCCTGCCAAACTCTCCAGCCTGTCTAGGTCTCACCAAATGGCAGTGCAACCTTCTGGTGTGTCAGCCACTCCTCACAATTTTGTGCCATCAGCAAACTTGCTGACAGTGCACTCTATTCCCTCATACAAGGATTACATATTGAATAGTCTGGTCCCAGTACCAACCCTTGAGGGACTCCACTAGATACAGGCCTCCAACTAGACTCTGTCCCGTTGACAACAACTCTCTGGCTTCTTTCCTTCAGCCAGTTAACAATCCATTTCTTCCCCCTGGAACGTCTTTGTCACTCTATGGTGGAATGAAGGTCCTCCAGTATGACTTTCCACCCCAGTTTTCCCCTCTGTTTTGTGACAGTATTAACCTAAGGGCAGAAGATTGTGACTCCATCAGGAGGAAGACGCAGCATCTCCTAGTTTAGCTCATGCTCTGAAAGAGAAGTCTTACGACAACCAAAGGACATAAGAAAAAATGTGGATGCTCTGAGGCTGTAGTGGGGTCATTCATGGAGTGTGGCTGGGATAAGCCTTTTTGCATAGGTTAAATCAGAGTGGGGTGCAGGTTAGTGCAATGTATACTATAATTATATCAGTGCCTTGTTGCTTGTGCATAGTTTAGTTTCACACAGATGTAAAGCTGCAGTATGGTCAATGGTACTTCTACATCACATGGTCCCAGTTTTGCCTAAAAGCAAAAAGCTATTTCTCCTCCAGAATATGTTGACAAAACCTGATCATGCAGGATCTGTCATGACAGCATGTTTTTTGTCCAAGCTGTGGGTGAGAAATACCTTCTTAACACTGAAAGAGAGGGGGCTGGAAGAACACAGTGAATATAAGCACAAGGGAACAGGCTAAGACTTACCACCCCTTAGCAATGCTCAGCTGCAGAAAGGTTTTTACATTAGATCTAAAGTTTTCTGAGTCAAGAAGAAAGCTGCTGTTGATGTAAATCAAAATATGTGGGTGAAGATTATTGGAAAGTTCCTTATGAAGGAAAAAAATGTGATAAAAGACTACAAATATATATATATGTGCAGTAAGAAGCAGTTTAAATACTATTGTTCCTTCTTAAGAACAATGACAAAAAGAACAATAGGATTGAGCAGACTTTTACAAGTTTTAGAAGTCAAAAACTGGCTTTAATTTGTTATAATCTTAGAACAGGGGAGAAAAAAAAATCTTTCTAATCCTAAACTATCTCTTTGTTTTTCTTAGAAAAAAGGAAAACGATTTCAGATAAAATAGAAACCACCCTGAAAAGCCATCTGGAGCTTGAAATTGATCCAGACTACCTGTGAGTAAGATCTGCAAAGAAGGGTCTGCCTTCACTTGTGTCTTGTACTGAATTGAGTATGTTGTCAGCGCTTAATAAATAATGTTAATAGTAATACTTCTTTTCACACACCTCTTCACTTCTTGGTGCTGACTGGGACTGGAAAGAGTAGAGCATGTCCAAATGGAAACAGCACTAAAACTTACATTTTAAAAACAAAAAACAAAATAAAGCCAAACAAACAAGGGCTGTGCTGAAGTTTTCAGTCCTTCAATCCAACTTCAAAAACTCACTAGGGTAGATAGTTCAGATAAAGTATGAATCCAGATGTTTCTGTGTTTATCTTCAGCAATACTGAGTCCAAAATTTTACTAAAAAAAATTAAAATGGCTAGGGTCCTAAATCTGAATTTAAACATGTAAGAAAATGCCTTGATGGGTAAGACCATGAACACATGCAGCTTTTCTTGACCTTAATGAGATGTTCAAGGTACTTAACACTTTTGAAAATCAGGCCACAATTCAGCAAAGCATTTCAACATGTGTTGAACATTAAACACATATTTAATCAGATTAAAGCCTATACTTAAGCACATTCCTGAAACAGGATCAATTTAAACATGTGCTTGTGATCTTTGCTAAATAAGGTTCTCACTTAAGTTTCTAAATAAGGGTTTGTGAGCATAAATTTAGTTTATTATTTTATAAAATCTTCAGTCTATTTTGAATAAAATAAAAATTTCAGTGAAAGGGAAAACAATTATTTTGCTAATCACATTCATCAGTACTTGACAGCTAGGTAATTACAAATGTGAGTTACTTAAGAAAAAGTAAAAATACAGTGTTGAAAAATATAGATCTTTCATGTATAGTCCAATTTTGATTCCTTGGAAGTGTTTTATGTCAGATACTTTGACTCAATTTTATCCAAAATTAAAGACGCAAATGCAATGTCACTGTTTTCTGTAATGTTATCCATAACATTTCTACTATAATATTGGCATATGGAACAAAGGGGATTTTTTTTTTCTTTCTTTAATTTTTCTTCTATTTTTTCCTTTTCCTTAATTTCGCTTTTTCTTTGTTTATTTTTTTTTCTTGTTCTTTTAACAGAACAAGCTATGTTCTGTCCCTTTCTGTTAACACCCCTGCGTGCTTTTGAGTTTCCATCAGCCACCCATCAACCTACTAGTTGTGCAATTACATGTGTTAAGACAAAAGCAGAGTTGAATGCCACCATTCTGATTAGGGTAATAGTGACTCACTGGGACAGCAACAATTCAGAGCGTGTCTATGCACACATTTGCATGGATGTAACTCAGCCAAAGCAGCAAAGAGACACATAAATAAGATTGAACAAGGAGACTGAATTTGCAGCTTCTTAGTGGTTACACTCACACCATCAGGCTGGATGGTAACCTCCTCCCCTCCATTCTCTCTGTCATTCCTGTAAAGCAGAGGGCTGCAGACCAGGCCCTGGAACAGTCCTTGCACAAATATATCCTGTCTTTCTCCAGTTCATATTGGACATAGACCAAGTCATTACCTCTTCACAGTATTTAACATCTGCGTGTTTTCACCCTATGTTAAAAAGGGCAATAATTGGAGGTAGATTATATTTTGATTAAAATTAAGGCTTGGAGAGGAGGGGCTGAGGGGTAAGTGCATTAGCAGGTACTGCTTAATCATTTGCAAGCTATAAATTAATTTTCTAGCTTATGCCACAATAACTTGTGTGCACATTCATAGCCTTGGTTAAACTGGAGCAAATCCCCATGTGGACACACTAATTTCAGTTTTAGGGTGGCTTATCTCAGTTTATCATAAACTTGTTCTGAATCAGATTACGCCGAAGTGAAATAAGATTAATTTAAAATTGAAATAAAAGGATTAGGATAAGTGAAATTGGTGTAAAGTCACACCTTTATTTAAGCCAATACAACTCTGTATGCAGATAAAACCCTAGGCCATGCGTGTTTATTTTAAACTGAGTGTTAGAGAAAATAGAAAAAGACAATGAATGAGGTAAATATTTCCAAACCCCGTTGAGAGGATATTACTTGTTAACAAAGAGTTAAAAATAATGCAATTTGAAAAGAGCTATTTTAAAATTGCCTAATCTCCATGGTTCAGAGCCTCTCCCATTCAGCCACATTAGACAGCAAGACCCTGCAGGCACTTAATAATACTTTTATATAGTAGCACTTTACATCTTCACTCTGCTGTAAAAGCATTAACTAATTAATCTTCACAACAACTGTCTGAGGTTGAAAAGTAAGGACTAATATCCCTTTCTTAAAGATAGAGAAGATAAAATACCAGGCATGTCAACGGCCCCTGTTCCGAAGCATTATGTGCTTTGCTTTGCAAGTGAGAAGGCCTCTGACACCAAATATGATGGGATAAAGTTGGACACACAGAGCTGGAGCCTCCCTTCCATATGACAGGCTGCTATTGAGAATTTGGCTTCAGGAGAATTATTTTTCAGACTCCAAGCCAGGAAGGCCCTTAAGCTTTTACTTAACATGAAATGCAAATACCATGGGGAAGCCAATGGTATCCTGTGAAAAATATGTATGTAGTTCAGTGCTTTGGTGGCTCAAGTCCAGAGGGATAGATTTCTAAAGAGGCTTAAGCACCTAAGTCTCACTGGGAAGATGACGAGTCAAAATTCCAGACTCCTGGGCCTTGATTTCCAGAGCCTGACAAAAAACTCAGAAGATCCTGGTTCACATTTTAATTTGCAGAATTTGGGCCTTATGTATTCACACGAAGGAAGGAGGTATTCATAGAGGCCAGGACCTTTAAGGTGGTGGAGATGTTCTTGATCCTGCCCTGAGATATCATCTGGTGCAAAGTAGTCACTCAGCCTGCCCCACACATCCTCTGAAATGTGCAGTCTCATAAAATGATGAATTTTCTTAACCTAGTGGGTAGCATTTCTTTATTTCTCTATCAAAATGTTTCCCTGAGCTCCCAGGAAGGGCTCATTTCCCTGTATGTTTGTGTTTCATTTAAGGGAACAGGGCATTCTCACCACCAGACTGCACCTGTCTCAAACTTTAACAGGCAATGCTCCATAACCACAGCTTCATGAGGTTTCCTTAGCTCGCCTTTAAAGCTAGGCAAATTGAATCTCTGAGCTATTATGACAGATAAGCCTTGCTGACCTTTGGTCACCTAAATGTTAAGTGTTTAGTCAAAACCACCTGGTTATGGTTCCTTTCTTGCCCTTTGAGACATATCACACCTCCGAGACAATTAGGCCCAGTTGAAGTCACCATCTAGACAGACAGCAAGATGCCTCTCATTCTCTCTCACACTTCTAGAGGTGCTTCGAATGGCTAGTTGTGGCTAAATATCTAAGTTTAAGATTGCTAAAATTAGATTAGGCAAATGCAGTTGTGAGTTCTACTTCATTCTGTTATAGGAGGCTGAAAATACCAGTCCTCATAAACTGGCGTAGTGGTTTCTGATGTTATTTCTTTGAGAATAAATGTTTACATGGTTAAGTAGTTCCCAATGTCAGTTGGAGTAGGTCTGAGATGAAGTCTTACTCTTCTTATGAACAGGTACACATCCAAATTATATCCCACAGCCTTGGTTTAATCATGGTGTATTATTCCAGTTATTACTCTGTGAACTTCCTCCTGAGTATATATTTTAAAACATATTTCAGATACCAAATCTTCCTTTTGCCTAATAGTTGAATACAACAGGAGTGTTTAAGTCTGGCAAAATGAAGGTGGCTGAGAAGGAGAGTTCTGATCACGTTCTAGCATGCCAAGTTGAGATTTTGGCTGGCACTAACAAGCGTTGCAACATTTATTAATTCATTACTTGGGAAATTGTCTCACCCAATTTCTTCAGGCAGCACCTCACTCATTGCTACACGTTTGGAGAATAAGTTAAAGATGCCTCATGTTATTTCAAAGCCTTAGTCACTGTTGTTTGGGTGTGGGCACTCCTTAGCCTGGACTTCAGAAATTGAAAATAAGTGAGAGGTGGAGGTACAGAAACTATTCTCATCAAAACCAGAGGGAAATGAAGAAGCAGAAAGATGAACCCTCAAGTAATTTAGAAAAAAAAAAAAAAAGACAAAAAAGTTGTCTTCTTAATTCAGAGGGTATAAAAGAACCTATATTGGGTACTGAAACTACTGGATATGTGGTATCCTGGGAGACCACAAGTACTGAAATGGTATCTGAGGTACATCATATCATATAATCTGATATGGCTCAGTATTTCGGCATTCTTTTCAATGACCATAGGTGTGGTGGAGACAAATGACAACAGAAATATATAGGTAATTAATAAGGTAGACTAGGCCTTGAAAGTGGTACATAGAATTTTATTTTCTTGATGTTCATCTGGTGTGTCATATTTTTTCACCAGGGTCCTACAGATTGGGGGACATTTCATCTGAGGAAATACCTCTTCCTGAAGGGCTGCGAGCATTTTTGGCCATTCACAGCCTTAACTCACAGATGGCAATGTCTTTGCTTATGACAGATATGGTGATTTCTACCATTCTTCTTCCCTCCCCATCACTCTCTGTGTCCCCCCACCCAAGGACTGGCCATTGATACTACAGTGAAGTATACTGCAGAGTATATTAACATAAACCATCAGCACCTTCATGTTCTTTTAATAAGCTAAGCCACAAATGATGGCTCTGTAAGCAGATGAGATCTCCCTGAAACATTGCTGAGGACTACGTGAGACATGGACATGAACGGAACACAATGAAGCAGTACCAAGTCATACCCACCTGCAAGTCCAAGTCCTCCCTTGTCCCCATCCTGGGTTATAGATTCCAAAGGACTGAGATCCTTTACTGTGACAACAGTATGAGACAAGTGTAAACAAGTATGAGACTTGGTGTAAAAATCACAAAATTAATAGCCTGAGTTATATAAAATATCAGACTCTAGTTCTTATTTCCTCCTTGTCTCTTATGTTTCATGAATCTATATTTTTTTCCATGTGATTTCACAATATCAACAAGATTTTTGGGCTTCTGTTAGCAAACTTTTTGAGTACATGAAGAAATGATATTTTAACAGTAAAAAGAACTTTAACAGGTTAAAATATAAAAATAATTAAATTAACATTTTTAGCCGAACAATGGAGTATGTAAATTGCAAAGCTAGACTAAGTCTAGGCTAGCCCATATAAAAAATAAATGAAAAAAAAAATTACACACATTGCTAATTTAGCATGAAGGCAGAAACATTTTACTGTAATGGAGTATAGTTAATTCCATTCAATTCTTTTTCATGGTTCTTAAGGATAGGTCAGAATAAATATTAAATGCACAGGAGAATTATTGCTTCCTTGGAAAATCAATACGCCATGAATCAACATTAACATGAATTTGGACATTCTGTGCGTTTTCTTTCCCGGGATTTTTTTTCTAAGTCTGACAGTGTCTGTGGAGGTTTTGACCACAACTCATGAAAATCTGTAATTTACATCATGTCAGCTGGTTGTGATTAATATAAAGATTTAAGTAATTATGAGACTGGTGAGATGTGAGAACATTCTTAAACAAGGTGGAGAATTGAGAGCTAAGCCTTGAATGCAACTGAGCTTGGTCTAAACTGACTTGAAGTCAGAGTCAACATTGTGAAAGAGAGTCAGACTTCACCAACATGTTAAACACAGCCAACATTTGTAATGGAGACTGCCCCACCTGCCCAGCCTTTTGCTAGTATTGCAGATAATTATATGCCATCAATATTACCACCCTCCTTTTCTGGTATCTCCCTTTCCATCTGCTCTTTCTGTCTGTTGCCATCACTGATTGAAATTTTGCTTAGATGCTCTTGGAATGTAGGTTGGGTTTGTGTTGAATTCCCCAGCATTTCATACAAGGTTATTAACCTATTTGGACCAAAAGTCAGAAGATTTGGGCAATATTACCCCTTGTGTACTACCTGCCTGATTGAAGTGCACTGTTAGCATTAAGTTTAGGTTTGGGTTTTTTATTTGTTTGTTTGTTTCCCCAAAAACTCCACTCTTCTGTCAGAGGCCTGCTTGTCACAAGGCCTCATTTGATGTCATTCATCTCCAGACTCAGACACCTAAATTTAGAGGTATAATTATGTGAACATAGACTTGATTCAGTTGCTGACACAGGCATATAGTGCCATTTGAGACACTGTGGCATATCTGAGGCATGTTTGTAGGCCTTGAAGTTTGACCAAGGACTTATAGGAGACCCTGAAGCCCTCTTAAGCCATTCCTGATACCCTAGGGTACTGCCAATGCCAGTAAAAGTCTATGATTAGGCAGCTGGATCACATGCTTACATTTGGTCAGCTGAATCACTCTCATATGGACAACAGTAGTTTAAACACCAACTGATACAGGCACCTGAATGTAGACACCTAATGTGGGTAGCTGAGCCTGGAGTCAAGATATTCTTCAGTTTGACTTGTTTTTATTGCTTAAATAAAAATGTCTTGAGACATGCAAGTGATCCCTGCCACTCCAGCTAGTGTATCAGTCAGGTGATGGCCTCCCAATGATCCACTCATGTACCTGATGTTCATCAGCCATCTACCTCGAATACCGTAAGGCATCTCAAATAGCAGTAAATATCTGTGTTTAGACAATAGAACTGTGTCCCTTCTGTCTTCAAGGCCCAACTGTTACACTGCAGCTTTCCTGTCCTGCTGCCTTTCCCATCCTTTCCACATGAGATACCAGCCCATGCAACATTGGTCCTTGTTTCTACACCACAGGGCTGGGCAGATTTACAGATCCCAGGCAGGACTCATGTAGATTTTTTGATCACGATGAAGGTGAGTGCTCTACAAATTGGCTCTGATGGGAAGAGGCTAGATCTTTGATTCTTGTTATCAGAGATAATGCATTTCAACCCTGCAAGCCTGATGAGGTTCCTGCAATAATCTCACTGTTGTATCTTGTTATACAGAAATGAATCATGTTTAGGAACCCATTTATTTGCAGGTGGAATGAGTAAGGAGGAAAGGAGAACTGTGAGATATTTAACTCTTCTAACTAACATCTCTTACCCACCACAACACTGATCCCACTCACGTTCCTAATCCAGTACAGCACCAAAGCTTTCAAACCTCTCAGACAGATGCAGGGAGCTAGGAAAAAACTCCTAATACAGCAAGCACAAAGAATCTGTCAGGAGAGCTGGAGTTGGAGGTTCAGCCTCCCTCCAGTTGATGCCTTGGCCACCTCTTGCCCACCTGAAACTCTCCCCTTTCAATATATTTTACTTTCTGGTCGTGAACAACGCCAAAAGTAGTTCAGTGTTAACAAACTCATTATGAAACAATTATTGGTTCAAAACAGGAACTAAATAATTTCAGTTGCAGCTAAATACAAACTAGGATGGAATTGAAAAATGCTTTACTAAACTCTCTGGGACAGGGTTTACCTCTCACCACTGAAACACGAGGTAATACAACAATGGGCTTTCCAGGTGTGTCTACATTGCAAGTAATGGTAAAAATAATAAGCAGAAATATGCTGATGTTGCTGCTGACAATATAATAATAATCATGATTAGATTAATTTTGAGTAGACCCACTGCCTGAAAGTATAGAGCATGACATTCAGGTATCATTTTTCTTTTTTTTTTTATTTAATTCAACAGCACTATAATTACTATTAGCTTTTTGGTTATCCATCAGCACATGGTGGGTGGAAATAACTTGGGGTGTGACTGATGGAGGTAGTTGCTCTTTTTTTTTTTGTTTTGTTTTCTTTCTTTTTTCCTGTTGAATTTCTTGATGTGCATGCTTTTCCACGCAGATGGCACCTTTGGCAACAGCCTTCCTGGCAGGATTTCAGGGCACCATTAATCTATCAAAGCAATGCTAATGAAGTTGGACTCTTAACAGTTTACTCACCATCTGCTTCTAACCGTCACCCTTCTCTGTGCTGTCCCTAATGCTTCCCTTATGGAGGATGGGAACTCTGAACAGCATTGATTAATGTTTTCTAGCCTGGTGCAGTTACTGACTTGCTGTAACACTTTTGCTGAAAAACGGTGTTAAAAGTCAAAACTGCAGACATTGAAAAACTTTGCAGAAGAAAATGGTCATGTTTTAGACCCTTGAAATTGCCTAATTTCACCTGACCCTGTAGACAGGTGGATTTCTATGTGTTTCTAGCCTTCCTCTAGACTAATTTACTTAATAAAAATTATTAAATTTAGAATGATCATTCTCATTTGCATTAAATATTCTTGTGTTTATTGCAGGCCTGGAAAAAAAAAAGGGAGTTGAAGCTAATTTGACTAAAACAATTATCTGCTTGGTTTTGTTTTTTTTTTTCCCAGTGATATTAGTTGTTCTAAGTAAAGACATTGACTGTCCACAAATCTCATATCATATTATATCCCCAGACCAGCAGAATTATCACAGCTACTGTTCTTCCAGTAAAATCCCTTACACTTCTGCAGCAGTCTCATATTGCCAAGGTGTTCCATACATATTCTCATTCCACTGTGGACTGGGTTTGCAAACTAGGTGGTTTCCCTGCCTATCTGGCCCCACAGGACCTAAGCCAGAAACATTCTCAGAGCACAGAGAACTGCATCCAGGAAAATGAGATTTATAGCCCTCTTGCTGACTCCTTTTTATTCAAGACTCTCATGGCTTCACCTGGAACAGGACAGTCCCAGGTGCAAGTTTCTCTTGTTCCTGAGGGGATCTGAAACCACATCTCTTTTTCTCTACCTCCCAGGAGAATACCCTAACCACCAAGAGATAGTCCAGGAGATTTTGGATCTAACGATCTTTTCCAGTGAATCTGTTCCACTTTAATTAAATATTCATTGTGCTTATGGAAGAGATAATAACTCTAGACATAGGCAGAATGGGAACACTTGGGTTCTAATCCCATATCTGACAGATATGCTCAGCATGATGTGCTGGGTTTATGAAATTAATTTAAAGAGATACATGCCTTACTCCATGAGTTTGCCTAGGGAGAATATTACAGACTCCCTTTGAAGCTGCATATACAAGTCATCAGCCAAAGTTAGACACTTCAGAAATGAGCACTCTAGTGTTCTACTCTTTCTGCATCTCTAGTGGCTAATACATCACTACCTGAATTATTTGCATTTAATTAGAAAAATAAAATAATAACAACTCCCCAATGTCGTAACTGTAGATACATGGTGATTTATTAATAACAACTGCTGTGTATTGGCTAAGCAACCTAGGACAGCGAGTAAAACCATTAATTATAACTGCTGCAACATTTATAAGACAGTCAATGACAATATCAGATTCATCATTGTGATTTATGTGATTATCAATGAAATGGTGAGAAAAACAATAGAATTCTGAAACTAACATTTTCCCCACCCAAACAGAGCAAGGTCTTGGCTATGTGTAGTGGAAATGTTTGAGATGCAGAAAAAATGCTTATAATGAAGCATAGATTAAGAAAGAAAGAGGATAAACAAACATGAGGGATGTGATAGAGATAATGAAATTGGTTGTTCCCAATTACCCTGTTTCATATAACAAGAATAATGAAACATCCTATGGAACTGGATGGCAAGACATTCAGAAAGGATAAAAGGGAAGACATTTTTTCACAATGGATAATTGACCTGTGGAACTGATTGCCACATGATAGCTGCAAGTCCAAGAGCTTAGCAGGTTTTAAAAAGGATTAAACATGTATAGGGATAATTAGTTCATCCATTATTAAACAAGATAAGTTTTATTAGTCACTAGTTACATTAAACAAGATAAAGTAAAGACCTTTTAGGAAACTTTAATTTTTAACCAGTAAGAAATTAATGAATCTCAACTTTCAATGGTATTTTCAAAAATAAATATTTTTCTATTCTGGTTCCATTCAGAAGTTTGAATTTTAGTTCCGAAAAGTCACTATGCCTCTGCCTTCTGTTGTTTAATATAACTAGCAAGTACTGTGATTTCACCTTTTCTTAAAGATGGATTAGCACTAACATGTCCTGGCTAACAGTTGGTATCTGCATTGAAGTCCTGTAAGATGAAACAGATACCAAGGGTTTTCTGCAGAAAAGAACATTGGAGAGATCAGACACCTTCTCAAAGTGTTTGTGACTGAGATTAAAATAAGTTTTTAGAAGATATTCTACCCTAAGAATATCACATCCTATAGACTTTTAGGGTGATTAAATGTTTTGCATTCTAGAGTACCGGTGTCTGTTTAAGCACTCCACCTATGTGCAATCAACCACCTTTCTTTCTAACTCATTGTTAAAAGTATTCCTTTTTCCTGGCCCGGGTTCCATCTTCCACTTGGACTTTACCAGAAACATCTGCAGGGAAGTATTCCTCCTTAGCTTTCTAGACAATCAGTGGAGAGGGTTTCTACCTCCAGATGGCATTTTGAAGAAACATGGGATCACAGAGAAATTTAGGTTAGAAGGGATTTTTGGAGGTCATCAGGTCATAGTAGAGCTAACAGTGAAGTTAGATCAGGCTTTATAGGACTTTTAAGCCTCTCAATCACACTATGGAAGTGTAGGTATCTCTCTTCCAATAGAAAACTCTGTGGTAATGACAGAAGGAACCCACAAGAAGCCTAAATGAACATCCCAATGTAAATGGGGTAAATCCTGGCCACTGTATTAAACTGCTCAGATTTGCTCTTTCTCTCCCAAATATCACATCCTTTTCCATGCTCCTTGCTCATCCATCCAAATGTGGCATTAGCCCCTCAACTGGCAAGTGACGCACTGTGTCCTGAAATGGCTACCATCTACAACACTCTTGCTCTGTTACCTGCTAACTCTGCAGATACATTTCAGCTCATTCCTGAAATAGGTCTTTTTCCTTGTCTTTCTTTCGTCCCTCTCTGTTGGTCTCACTTTTCCCTCCCTTTATCTGACACTGTCTATTGCTCATAGCTGTGGCATATTACTGAAATATGCAAAACAGCTTTAGAAACAGCCTGTACCAAAGATATGCTTTATGAGAAGTATGGTAGTATTGAGAAACCATATTTTAGTTGGTGCTTTTCATACCAAAGGAACATTTTTTCACAATTTTTCACTTAGGCAATATGCTCTGTGTTTAAGTGGTTAGAACATTAGCATGCTTAAAGCTAACGCAGGTATCTCAACGCTATTCTTGCAACTAAAATGTAGACATACCTTATACACAGTTCTTGATGGCAATTCTGTCAACCATTAGTATATATATAAAAAAAACCCCAGAATCTAGTTCCAAGAATGTGTGAGATTGACATCAAATTATTTCCTTCATTTGGCTTTTGATTATTGCGCCCTTAGGGGTATTCAGGTACAGGCACATCATCAAGCTTAATTTCATTTGTCCTGGATTAATAATTTTTTTTATGGTACTCAAGTATGCAATAGATTATTGGAGCATTGCATGTTTGTGAACGTATTTATCTTCACATCACTCCTGTGAAGAAATCAAGTACACTCATTCCCATTTTGTAGATTGGGAACTGAAGCACAGGTAGGAAAAACAACTTGCTGAAGGATCATGTCCATAGAAGAGCAAGGACTTGAAAAATCAAACCCACACTTCACTTCAGGAATTCATCCTTTCTATTGTACTGAAATCTGAGATCTTTCCATGATCACATGCTTCCAGAAGATGAGGCTTTAAGAGAAAACACAAACTAAAAAACCCATTCCCCTGAAAACCTAGGAATTTCCAGCACATTATAGACTGACACACTCTTTCTGTTGCATTTTCTTTCTGGTCCAACTCAGTACCTCCTTTTGAGAACTTTATGACACACATCTATCCCCAAGACATCCACAACAGATAGTAGATCTTGCTCTAAAATATGCCTCTTGTTCATCTTTACTGATTTGCCCCAAAGAATCATATTGCCCATCCCATTCCTTGAGCTCACTTTCCCACTCCACTTTTGGGGGTTTATTTTTCCTGTATCTTTTTCTGTTGTTGTTGTTCTTGTTTTTTTTTTAACTCACACTACTTTGGGTTATTCACCCAAGTTCTGGAAAGATCAATCATACATTACAGGATGTTCAAGCAAACAGGCTAGGTTACAGAGCAGCAGCTCTAGGTTAAATAACAATGTGTTCCCAAAACACCTGTTAGAGAGCTCCAAAACTTGCTGGTTTGGAGTCGCAGTGACTTGCTGCAACACATAGAAACCTTTTAAGACATATGCTTACCTAGGAACTCCTGGTGCTGGTGCTTTAGCTTGTCTAAATAATAACCAGCTCTCTGCAAGGCTAAACTTTATCTCTGAATGTTTCAACAATGATGTACAATACTAAAGAAGAAAAAAAAAAAAAAAGAGAGAAAAGAAAAAGAAAACACAAAAAGTCCTGAATTCTGTCGTTTAGTTTTAATTTATTTTTTACTGTAGATGGGTTGTGGATAGGTAGGTTAATCTGGAGATATCTTCAGGCAGTTGGTAATACCAATTTAGCATGGCTCTGTCTGCATTTTATCTCAGCTGAGATTCTAAATTAAACATGTATTTAAAAATAATGGCAACTGAACAGGGCATCTCATTCAATTTAGCTGGCTGAAGTATTTTGTTATGTTTGCATGTAACTCTGTAAATGTTTGTGTTCCTTATCCTGATTACAGATGCAATTTTGCAGCCTGTTTATTGATTTTAAAACTTTAGAATACCATTGACATCGCCCATAAGGAACCTCATTTGTCTGGTAAAAGATTGCAGAAAGAATTTTAGACCTGATTAATTTAGTCTTGTGTTGCTTTTTCCACTTGAACTTGTAATAGGAAGGCTACATATTCATTGTATTGTTTATGTTTGTAAAAAGCCAATGCATCACGGTGGTGTATTTAAACACATGCAAGATTTTTTTTTTTCTTTCTTACTCATTTTAGCTATCTTGTATAAACAGTTTCAAATAAGAAAGTGTACACATGAAAATAGATAAGAATTCACAGGGTTCTGTTAAAGGAACACACACAACTAAGTATGTTCTGTCTTTCTCACTTTAAATAAAAAAATACAAATAATAATGCAGTTTTGATATTCTGTCATAACCACAGTAGTTAAATCAAATTAAATTTCACCTACAGAGTTCATGATCTGACCTATGAATTACCATAATATTTAGCACTAACAACATTAAAATAAAAACAAACAAACAAATAAATAAATTCTTCTTCAAGGACATATCTCAGGCTGGAGTCTAAGCCCAGAATAACAAGTGATTTAGGCTTCACAGGAATCCCATGACTAAGAGTCATCCCACTTTACACAGAAGAAAGCTAAAGCCTCATATCTAAAAGGCTCTCTAGAAACATAGAAACATAGAAATGTCTGGGTTGGAAGGGACCGCTAGAGGTCATCTCATCCAACCCCCCTGCTGAGAGCAGGGACATCCTCAACTAGAACAGGTTGCTCAGAGCTCTGTCAAGCCCCACCTGGAATGTCTCCAGGGATGGGGCCTCAACCCCCTCTAGATGACACCTATAAAATCATTGTTACTGTTGAATGAATGAAGAATTCACAAATCTTTTACAGGGGCCACAAAAGCAGCAAACATCACATCATGGCAAAGAAAATTGGTCCAATGTCAAATTGTCATTGAAAACTATTCAATATGATGCGTGACAAATAAACGTGCTTCTGGAAAATTTTTATGTTGCATTAATCCCATTATTCTCCAAATCACAGCTTGGAATGCAGCAATATTATAGACAGTTACAACTGGAAATCCATGGGGGTAGGGGATGTCTGTGAGGTGCAAGATCTATTTGTTACCTAGCACTAGACAAGGTCTCATATGTCTGAACACAGCTTTTTTTCTTAGTTCAGTGCTTTTCTTCTGGGAATAACATTGCTGGAAAAACACAATGGATTAGATGTTTTTTCCAACTTTCCTTAGACAAAACTCATTGATTTAAAGATATTTCATATCCACCCTACACAACTTGTCCAACTGCACTTGGTCAGGAGAAGAGAAAAAAAAAGATAATATAAATAATTTCAAGACTTAATTCTGCTGAAAGATTGACAATATTTTCAATTAGCATTATCCTAGAAATGGTCAAAATCTTTATATTAAAACATAACAGCACTGATATGCCAGTCATGTGAAAAGAAATTAAAACTTTCTGAAAGAAGAGAGGAAAACAACCTGATCGAGTGGAAGGTGCCCCTGCCCATGGCAGGGGGGTTAGAACATGATACTCTTTAAGATCCCTTCCAACCCAAACCATCCTAGGATTCTATGAAAACAAGGGAGACTATAATTATTTCAGAAGCTAAATCTAATGCAGGAATTACTGCAAAACTTAGAAATTACTTTCTCCTTATATCTGAGAGCAATCATAATTTCTACCTAATGTTGAATTTACTCCAACAGGGATTGACATTTCTAAGGAAATTTATTACCTTTATTACCCTGAAAAGTGAATGTCACCATGAGAGTAATAGAACACTGGAATGGGCTGCCCAGCAAAGATGTGGTGTCTCCTTCTCTGGAGGCATTCAAAATCCACCTGGACATGTTCCTGTGTGACCTGATCTAGGTGATCCTGCTCCAGCAGTAGGATTGGACTGGATGATCTTTTGGGGTCCCTTCCAATTCCTAACATTCTGTGACAGCCAAGAGGTAGGTTTCCATCTTAAATGGGTCTTAGAAAACCAAAAAAATCACCTTATTGAGCAAAGATCCAGTCTGTCTATTTTTCAAACCCATGGTTTGGACATTTTAAGATGTACTTTGAAAATTATCTTATCTGATGAAATCTGTACCCAGTAAGTCTTCCATAAAGTCCAGTTGTAGAGAAGAAAGGATGAAGTGATCAGCTTTGTGCAAAGAGAGATGTAAGAATGAGGATATCTTATGCTTTCCAATACCTAGGTGTGCAACTTGATCTAGCAGCAGATATATCGCCATATGTTGATATTCTAACAACTACTTTCTTAAATGACAGGTTTAATGAAGGACATAGTGTGAAATTTCAGGGATAGATGTAAGCCAGCATTCTCATTTTATCGACAATTTCTATTTCCAGAAGGATATATGTGTCATCTTCACACTGAGCAAAGAAGACCCTTTTGACTCATCTCAGGAAATCATTAGGCTGTAAACAAGATGGGTAAGTGAGTTACTACCAGGAAAAACAGTATAATTTACTGCAGAGGGAAAAAAGAAGGTACCACAGAGAGTGATGGGGAAGAACAAAGTGATAAATAATGGGGAGAAGAATAACCTTGTACTGAAAACTAAAACTGAACTAAAAACCAGTGTTGGATAAAACTGTGGGCAGAGTGGAGTAGTAAGCAGAAGAATCCTCCATAATTTGAGGTATCCCTAGAGGCCTAAAGAAAGACAACAGCAGAAAGGTTACTCACTCAAGGTCAAGACAGATCAAGATCAAAAGCAATTCAATGGTTATGGAGTCTCCATCTTTGGAGATGTTAAAAACCTGAATGGACATGGTGCTCTACAGTCTGATCTAGCTGGTCCTGCCCTGAGCATGAAGTTGGATGTGGTGTTTTCCAGAGACTCTTTCTAACCTCAGGCACCATGTAATCCTGTGATTGACCTGGTAACTAGAGATGTGCTACTTTTTTTCTTATCAAGACCAACCTCTCCACATTGAAGACCTGCATTCCCCCTGGACTGGGATGTCCATCTGCCAGAAGGTGTGCATTTCCTTTAGAAGTGCAGTGGCTCTAACAGCAAAATTAGTGTAAATATACATTCTGTGTGAATAAAGGCTCTGGAATTGGTCAAGATATTCTGCAGGCAAGCTTGGCTTCATTCTACTCTGTGGATTTAAAATTAGATAAGTGACATTGGTAGATAAGTATCAGGCCTGGCATATTTTCAAAGACTCTGATAGCTATAATGAGAATGCAATATAAACCAAACCTCTTCCTTGTGTAATTTCATTAAAATCAATGAGGTCCATAATATAGACACAATCCTGTGGGGAGGACTCTCAAATCCTTCATGTAACTTAATGTTCCTGACATTAGGAATTAAAAGAAATGGGTCCAGAGCTTCATACGCAGATCTCTCCCATTGCAATCACAGAGGATATTTCTTTGAAGATGAGCTAGGACACTATTCCCCCAAAAGCCTTATGTTCTATTATCATGGTTCAGTTTTCAAATGAGACAATGTCACTGTCACGATGTATTCACTGTTGTAGCATTCAAACATCAGATCATTTCAAAAAGGAGATACTGCTACATTCCACATGATGGCAGGAGATCTTTTTTTCTTATTGCAAAACCAGAGTTTACAGTTTAAGATTGTCCTATTAAATATAGCAAGATAAGTGATCTCCCATATTCTCCAAGCTGTTTTATAATAATGTGTTCTCAAGACATACTCAAAAGGGACAATTCTTCTTTATTTATTGAAAAAAAACCTAAACATGCTGAAGTAGTTTTGCAAAGTTTACCTAAATGATAAAATAAGTGCCTTGTAAAATAATACATACAAGTAAACTGGTATTCCAGGGCAGGTTTACAATGCTTACTTTGTTTTTGTTGAACATAATTGAGTTACCTTACTAGAGGGTTTTTTAGAATGCAGATTTTGTTCTTTATGCTGGTTTTTTTGTCAGTAGAAAGGAACTTTCAGGCACAATTTCATTTGACTGCTTTTAGATTTTTTTTTAATGCAGGACTTTTCTGCTTATAATTTCAACTGAAGAAATCCTAGAAATATTAGAACTGCTTTTTTCCTGGAGGTTGAGGGGGTTCAACATGTATTTTCTGCAGTGTTTTTGGAGAACTGAAATACCAAACATGACATTTGCTACAAATATTTAACATATATATTTTGTGTATAAGTGTTTAGTAAGCAGTAGAATACGAAGAAATATTTTTTAAAATATTAATTTAAAATCTTTTACTGTCTTGAGTTTGATTATGTTATTATTTCTTTCAACTCTATAACAGCCACCTGCCATTTGCATATATGAAAAAACAAGGAAAAAAAAATCAAAATTATAACCTTACAAAATGTTTCATTGTTTACTCAGATACAGAAAAAAAAAGAAAAAAAAGTAGAAGAAAATCTCCCATGATTTCTTGTTTTTCTCTTGTATGTAGCTCATCTTTAAGCAATATACATGAATCATTAAATACTTATGCAAGAGTATGTTCTGCTAAAACAGTGCACCGAGTTCATCCTGTGTTTTTCTCTGTCAGGGAGTGCCCAATTCTTTTGGCACGTTCCTCTTTATTAATTTTGGGGCAGGAAAAAAATTTTAATATGATATCCTGATATCGCTTCTGGCTTCACTTACCTGCATTGTGCTGCTTCCCATTTTGTTAATGACACATCAAAATTAGACGATGGTCAGTCACTGGCAGAAGTTATTTAGACACCAAAGAGGCTGGCTAAATACAGGAATTCTATCATTCTCATGTATGACATTGATTTTTATGGACTTTTTTTTCCACCTGTCTCAAAATTCAACCCCATATGTGACTGAGTTGAAGTGGTGGGTGCAGTTTGTGGAACAGAGATGCTGGTGGTTTCTCAGCTCTTTCTGACTCAGTGTAGGAGAGGAGCAAGTCTGTAGCAAGTGAAACACCTAAAATTAATGTCAGCAGCAGTTCAGACAGAGATCACCCCATCACGAGACATAGAAAGCCATGGGAAAGACCCCAGCTTAGGAACCATGCTTCACTACATTTTGGTCAGGAGCTGCACGGTGGTCACTTCTTCCCTATAGTATCCCCAGTTTTAGGTTATAGAAATGAATACAGTGCTGGGGATTATTTGGTGCTTGGGAAAACATGGAGCCAACATGCTTAAAATTTAACTTTAGTGGCTCTAAATCTATCCTTTAAAAACCAACAAAAGAGGAGATATTCCCCTTTGGTTTTATAATGCAGCCAGCAGAGAGTGAAGCACGCTGCTTAAAGTGTAAGTCCATCAAAGGCTGGCACCTCCTTGCTTAATAAACCTTTCTCTTTGTGTATTTGACTCATACTTGATCATTTTAACTGCATTTTAGTACTGTTAGCTCTGGGGAGACAACTCAGCTTTTGGCTCAGAGAAAAGGAATGGAACTGTAGGATAATTTTCAATTATAATATCTCTCCTATTGATGACGAATGATACTCAAGAAAGAGAAGAAAAACCTCAGCATGATAACCTAGTTTTAACTTGTATCCTAAACAGATGTGATTTGTGGACTTTGAGACTTAGTAACAATGGAATATCATATTATTATTTTCCAGTGCTTTCTGATGAGAAATTTCCCTGAATAGGTGCTGATGACAAAATAATTTATTTTTTTTTTTCCACTGATCAGTGATGAAAATGCAATATCAGCTAGCCAAGCAGCATTCACTTTGTAATCTTCCTTGTTTGGTGCTCTTTAGCTTGTTTTCAGCACGTCTTTAACTTGGACAAAACCCAGACTGATTAGTTTCATTTTAGTTTCTAGTCTATTTTATGTCCCAACACTCATGAGCTTCTACAAAATTTCAGTGATAAACTTGCAAACACTTGAGTGGAATATGTAATTATGAGCTTCATTTATCATCTCATCTCCTTTTTATATATCTTAGCTAGATTTTTCTTTTGAAAAAAGAAACCAAAAAACTCCCCAGCAAACCCCTGAATTTTGAGCAAAAATAGACCCAGCTATGCCCCTTTAATAAGAGTGAGGGTGAATTCTGGAGAAACTGAAGAAGCTGTTTCTTTTTTCAGTACAAATGTGAACTTGAAAATCCACAAATCAAAATGCTTATCTTGTGTTGGTGCCAGCACATAACGCATGACTCCTTGGTAGATGAATGTCTACCCGTAGAATGCATTATTAGTCTATTTAGCTTCATGTGCTGTGCTGACCTACTTTAACTTATTCTTAATAATGCACAGCACTGGAGCAATATTGACTCATATACTCATTTCTCATATACTATGAGGCATTAATAATGCATTGCATTTTTTGTCCTCTGAAGTGAAGATACAGTTAAATCAAATGGCTCCTAATGTGAACATCAACAAATGAAACAGATTGGACCTTGTACAAGCAAAATGACATTTTATAAGGATGGTATTTCATTCTGTTTCCCCTAACAAAGGTTTCCTTAAATATGCCACTGCTATTTTTATGGTGGGCAAGTAGGGTTTCTGGTTTTGTTAGGTTTTAGTATAACATTTCACTGTAATTTCTCTTCCCTGCATCTAGGAAAAAAAAAAAAAAAAAGACTGTTGAGTATGCTTTAAAAAGCATTGATAAATCCTCCCAGAAAGAAAATCCTACAAAAATCCCTTTAAAAAATGTGTTGTTAAAAGGGAGCTATATCACAAACAAGAGCAGATTCTGAGACAGTAAAAGCAAAAAAATCAGCATAATTAATGTAAAATGAACAACTTACTCCAAGGAGTTTGACACCTCCTGAGTTTAATGAGACTGAATTCCTGATGAGGCAAACTAAAGAAGAAACCAATTAATACCATTGTGAAAATTTTATGGTTGTTGCTATTTGTGGCCAACTGCAGAAGAAACATTTTTTTATGTTTAAATCTCACATGTGAACTTGAATATTTTGGGGAATCATTAAAAAGACTCTGACCCCTATCACTATCATTATTTCCTAGGATGAACCAGTGGATTCTGGCTGAAGAATGGACATGTTGCAGTGCTGAAATGCAAGAAATCAGATAGTTTCTCTTTTCCCTTTGTATCAGAATAAGTTGCACCCAAAGAGGAACAGGAAACAGCAATCTGTATGTCCCTGGACATACAAATCCAAATTCAGACATTTAACATATAATATTTAACTTTTTCATTTCAAAACAGGCTGTGCTTCTTTTCAAGAAATTAATTGCAAATGTCACTAGCTGCTCTACTTGCACTGTGAAACTCAGACTTAAGAAGATATGTTAGCATCCTTAGCTGCCATCCTTTTATTATTTTTATAACTGTGAAGCACAATTAACTCAGGTGAAACATCAGCGGTACACTATTTTCAAACAAGAGTGCATGGGATAAGAATGGACTTTGATAATCTAAGTTTATTTTTACTTATTTTAAAATACTGACTGCTTTAAATAATTCATTAAATGGTGTGACAGCTCTGCTGTACCAAAATAATTAACAAGCTCTGTTAAGTGTTAATAATTTGGCCTTTTTTTTTAATAAATGAAACCTTCCCCAAATTTTCAGCTTTAAGCCTTGAATAATACTTCAATTTGCTGTGGAGTTTCAAGAAAATTAGTTAATTAGTTTTTCAGAGATCTAATCAGTTGGATATTGGCCTTCAGAAATGTTTGTGCCTGTAATATCATGACTTTTAAATCTCTACCAGTTTTAAAAGCCACCAACAGCAGAAAATATATTTTTTTTCAAATCCAGAATTATTTTTTCTTCCTTGAATATGAGAATATTTTGTTCATATGCAACGAAGAAACAAAATTTCTAGGATTATGTGAATCTGAAACTTCTCAAAGGAACAATTTTCTCCAGTACAGTATAGAGAAATGTTTTGAATGTTTTGAAAAGATTTAAATGGTTATTAAAAAAAAAAAAAAAGAAAAAAACACCAAAAAACAACTGTCTTCAGGTATTTTCCTTCACTGATGCTTAAGGGCATAAAAAATAGATTAGGATGATTTTTAGGAAATTCCTAAGGATAGGAAAAGGTCTTTATCTATTAACTGTTTTTCTACAAGGCTTCACCTCTGATTAAAAAGTCATTTGCATTGAAGTAAAGGCACAAATAAACTGAGGCACCTGAGCTTGCACAGCCTTGCCAGATGCTGTGATGAGCTGTGTAAGTGGAAGGGAAGCACTCAGATCATAAGAAAATATTGGGCGAGTGTGCTGGAAAGCCTCTCTGTGTTTATGTGACTTCCATGGTGTCTTCTATAATTAGAGGTTTTTTCTCTTTTTTTTTTTTTTTTCCCCAACTACAGAAGTACCCTTATGCTTGTACTAAGGGCAAAGCCAATGAAACAACACAGTTTTTTTTGAGAAAAGTCCTTTCCTTCAGGAGATGTGGCATTGCTTCCTTGTAGATCTGAGTAGAAAACCTCAGAAATCAGAAGTTCTTAGGCACTAACTGTAATGTTAGTTAAGCATGATCTATCACAGGACAGTGGCAATCCACAAATTCACTATTCATTCATGACTTTATTTTTCCAGATCCTACAGGATAGGGTTGATTTGTTGAATAAAATGTGGAATACCAGTGGTATCTGAAAGTTTGTGTGGTCTCAGTTTCTCATCCCTGTGAGAAAAAAAACAGATTTAACACAGAAATTAAAAGGTCCATAAATGAAGGCCAAAGGCTACCAGCAATATCTGTTTCCAACGTGTCACATAGTACTCTACTTCACTGACACATCCATGAAGTAGGCAACACTCAGCAGTTGGAATTCTTCTCAAGACTGGACGTTATTCTTCCAGTGTCCCATCTCTCTCCCCAAAAATCAATAAAAGTGTGTGAAGGTCCTTGAGACTCAAGGAAGGGCTGTTGTGAGGGACTTACACCTGGATGGGGGACAAGGACAATCCCGATGGGTACAGGAGATGCTGTTAAAGGGCAGGAGATGTGGATTGTATGAGGACTTTGGTCCTCTTCTAACCTCTCAGGAAAACTATAACTGGATCTACATTAATTTTGGGATACAGCCATATAACCTGTAGGATGTTTTTACTTGTATGTTTTTACTTGTATGTACTTATAGAAAGCCCCTTTCTCTAATGTCATGTGAAAAATATCAGGAAATTATTTTTTGTGGTGTATTCCACAACAGAAGTCTTCACTTTCTGTCTCTTCTCTCAGAAGTTATTGAAAGGCTTGCATTTAGTGAATCTGTTTATTCCAGCTTTAGAAAACAACTTCTCTGTGTGATTTACAGCAGGGACTCAAACAAGCTTCCTCCCAGTTTACTGTTGTGAATAGCATGTGATCAGTAATGTCTTTGCCCTGTTCCATCCT
>JANHFX010013038.1:38706-49185 GCA_027560015.1 Chloroceryle amazona | reverse complement strand
GCTGGAGCACAAGGGGGGGGAGGAGCAGCTGAGGGCCCTGGGCTTGTGGAGCCTGGAGAGAAGGAGGCTCAGGGGAGACCTCCTGGCTCTGACAGCTCCTGAGATTCAGGAGGTTGGAGCCAGGGGCGTTGGGCTCTGCTCCCAAGGAACAAGTGACAGGGCAAGAGGAACCGGCCTCAAGTTGCACCAGGAGTTCAAGTTGGACACGAGGAAGAAGGAAGAACTTCTTCCCTGAAAGGGTTGTCAGGCACTGGAACAGGCTGCCCTGCGAGGTGGTGGAGTCCCCATGCCTGGAGGTGTTTAAAAGACACGTAGGTGAGGTATTGAGGGGAATGGTTTCGTGGTGGGATTGGCAGCGTTGGGTTAATGATTGGACTCGATGATCTTAAAGGTGTCTTCCAACCCAAACGATTCTGTGATTCTATGTGGCAGCTCACACAGGTGAAGGAAACGCTGCTATTCAGTTAAAGACTATTTCAGAAGACTCCCATGCGGGGAGAGAAGGGAACTTCAGCTGAATCAAAACCTACCAGAAACTAAATGCCATTTAATAAAACTCAGGCAGGTGCAGGACTGCTGCAGGGGGTGACCGACTGCGAGGCTGCTGCAGGCCAGGCAACGCCGTGTGATGGTGACAACAGCCATTTGTTACCAACAGGTCAGATCTACAATGCATAAGGAATCTTTTCTGGGGCAAAAGAGCCAGTTGTAGTTCAGGTGCAATTAACATTACTAGCTCTACTTCAGCTGTTGGGTGACCTGCTCTTGTTTTTAAAGACCACGGCTGATTTAATGCCCTGGTGACAAAGGGCTGCCCACCACCTGCCAGAGATTCCCTTACAGAAGTGCCGAATTCCACCGGCCTGGACAAGGTATAAAATTCCCCCTCAAGGTGTTGATGGAGCATAACCTTTAGCAGAGATAAATAAAACAGGGATGGTTTCTAGTGAGCAAAAAACCCTCTCACTCCCTGCTCTGCTCGGGATTTCACCTGCTGACAGAGGCCGGCAGCCGCTGAAGCTGGTTGCGTTGTGTTGCTTCCACAAGGCTGCAACGCTTCTGCAGGAGGTTTGGCTTTGAGTGGAGAGTCCAAACTACAAAGGGCTTGGGTGCTGCTTACCCAAGCATGTAGATCCAGAATGTGAAACTGTCAGGAGAGCTCCGTCTGCAGTAACTGCTCCTCGCACACATGGAGCTTGACAGACCAAGGTGACATTTCTATCTCCTTTCTCCTCTCCTGCCACCCACCAGAAAGACTCCAAATCAGCCCTTTTGGAGCCAGAATACACAGGATCTCCATTTCGAAGGCTTCCTTTGCTGAAATAATAATAAATATTACCCCAGTGAGGTTTGTCACATTAATTTATTGTTGTTCTTTTTCTTTACAGGGCGGACAGACAACAGAGCTTTCAGTCTTCCAGAGCAACATCCAGAATCCAAGCACCGACCAGGTTATACCGCATCTCCACACCGTTTACTTTGAAGGAACTTCCCAGTACCAGCACTGTCACGAGAGCACTGCAGAGCTACCGGTGTCAGCCTCACAACTTCCTACATGCAAACCCTGAGCTTTTTCCCCACCCTCCCCTTGAATTTTCACAAGAACTTGTGATATTAGTCAAGGACAAAATTTCACGTTTCATCAGCAGGCACGGGGGAGGTTAAAAATTTGCTGCAAAACTATGAAATTCTGCCCTGGAAAAAAGAAAAATAATACATGGCATACTTTCCTGAATTACTGTGAATAAAACATCCTCATCGTTCGAGAGAAACGACACCATTGTGAACAGATTCTTTTGTTTTTTTCTGCAAGAAAAGTCAACTCCCCCACCCGCTCAGTAAAACTGCATTTGTTATCTGAGGGAAAAAAGATGAAAAATCTGGTGCAACCATTGGTTATTTCCTGCCAGTGCTGTGGGTATTTTTCTGCCACAGCTTAGACCGTAATGGATCCTTCAAACAAACCAGAACAATATAAAGCTGTGTGCTGCAGTCTCTTGGTTGAGTGACACAGGTTATAAAACTTTAAAAACGGAGCATTTACAACCATGGACATAAAGACGTGCTTTTAAAATTGTAAATACATATTTACAGGCTTGTGTGAGAAACCAGAATAGCTCTGGGTAAAATGTTCATATATCACAACAATTTACACACATCTCTCCTTGAGTTTGTCAGTTATTACAGTTAATACCACTCTAAAAAAAAGCAGCAAAAATAAATTGCACAAAAGTGACCTCTAATAACCTCATTGGTATGCCTTAAAGGCACTAAACTCAGCAGCATCCGTGCCAAAAACTCTGCACTTAGTTTAACTTACTGTTGCTGGATGTTGAGGGGGTCTCCGAAGAACTGATTGTTTCAAGCAGGATTTGGGCTGCGTGGTAAGAAAGCTCCTCAGCAACAATCCTCGAGTGACCAGTGAGAATTCTACAGTAAGTATAACACGCTGGGAAAACCAAGGGCATTTCATCCTGGTGCTTTAAGACAGGGCACATTGGAGCTGGGGTTTATTAGCACTGTATATTCACGTTTCAAATGATCTAGATGCTGTCCAGGCACCCAGGAAGGTCATTCCTGTTTGAATGGGTTTACCATACTAATACTGGATGGTGAGAGGAAGGAGAAAACGGGGAGAGAAAAGAAAGATAACGTGCAAAACAGTTGGCCGAGCCTACTGGAGAGCTGTATGCGCACGCCAGCTTCTTGGAGATACACGTAAGGCCAGGAAACTTAAATTTCTGTGCTATTTGCCCAAGATTTACCAAGCTGCCTAGCAGATCTGGGTACTCACCCCCACTAGTTTTTATGAATAATGAGAATCTCAGTCTTCCAAGGCTGCTGTGAGCAAAAGAGCAGCCTTTGTTTGGAATTAGTACATCACGTATTTTGAGAGGGAATTATTGCTAGCAAGAAGCTCAAGAAGGGACAAATCCTAGAGAGTCTCCACTCTAGGAAAGAGCGGGCAGCCAGCAATGGCTCTCCCCACAAAGCCTGCGGCTCAATGGTCTCACAGTCTTGAACTGGAAGCATCACTTCCAACATGAGAGGGGATGTAGATTTTTATGGCTCATCAAGTTCTCAGCATCTCAGCCTTCCCCCAAACCACAATTGCACTTAGAAAGCCTCCAACAGGGGGTTATCCAAAAAAAACCCAACCTGGAGCTAGGTAATACAAGATCCTGAAGACCTTTTATTTCCAGCTCAAACAGCACGTAGCTAAAACATTTTTATGGTGAGCAAACCCAATGTTTCTTGTTTAAAGCTTCACTTTGAACGATTTGATTTCCATCAAAACTATAAAACATTAACTTTTTTTTTCCCCAGCAATTTCATACATATATATTAATATATACATCATATATATATATGAAGATACATATAAAATGGATCCTTTTTTGACCTTTTCAGGGTGGTGGGAAGAAGCATCAACCGGGCACTTGTTTTTTCTTAACTAACGTGTGCATACACAGATCGGAGCTTATCTGTGTGGAGTGCAAAGACAAGGAGAAGAAAAAATGGGCTGAAATAAGGGGGAAAGAAGGCGATCAACCCCCCTGGCCTCCTGGAAAAAATCCCAACCCTGGACGCTTAAGTTAGCAGTGATCCTGCAAAATCTTGTCTGGACAGAAGTATTCTGGTTGGAGAGGACCTCTAGGATCATCAAGTCCAACCTTCATCTCGGAGGTGAAACCTGCAGGGGCCCAGAGGAGCAGCCCTGCCAGACAATGTACCTGGGTGTGATTGTCACCATTCTGGAGCAAGAGGTAGGAGACCTTTTTGCACTGCGTTTCACCACTGACCTGGATGCTTCTGCAACTTGTCTTCACTGGCTGCCAGCTACCTCCATGGGCACCTTCTCACCGGGACCTCTGAAGCTAAGCGTGCTCACATTGAGGGGCGCAAACACAAGCTCTGGGTTTAAGGAGAAGCGTTGCTTGGTACAGCACAGCAACAACAGCCTTTGATACTCGCACTAAAGAAACACACCCTGACTGTAGCAAGGGCTGCCTGACTGGCAGCTTTTGAGGAATGGAGGCTTGTCCCTTTGGGAAATGGGGCTATCAGTGCATTTCAGCTCAACAGGGGGGTTGTCAAACAAAAGGTGGGTCCTGACGCACTGTGAAAGCAATGGCATCGCTCCCCTTAAAGCTAATGGTACAAAGTCAAGAGACTGGGGTGCCCACAGAGATGTGGAAACCTCAGCGAAACCTACCACTCCCTTCAGTGGATTGTTTTGTGTGGGATGCCCTGTTCTTTACCCGTTAGGATGTAAAGTAGAAACTAAAATGATGTAACAGTCTTTTCAGAATTTCATTGCATAGTTAAACCCCTCTGTGTTCTACCAGAAAGAGGAGACTCATTCAGACCTATCAACCCTCTGAACATAGTTAATCTGCCTGCAAATGTCTGAACATTCCTCCACGCTACTCCACTGGTTAATGCGTGGGCTCCACGCGGCAGGGGACCCCGAGATCACCCGCTCTCCATCATCCACAGTTCATCGCTCCCTGGAGAAGCCAGGAGCCCTGCTCTGTGCTCTCTCCCTCTCCCTCCGGAAGGAAGGACACGACAGAAGCGCGCTATTGCTGCCAGCAGAAGAAACCAACAGCTGTCCTCGCTCTCTGCTGAGGAACTGGTCTCACCTCATCTGAGAAAAAGCAGGAGAGGATAATGCTTGAGGATTACTTCACCTCACCTTTTCTGGCCAAGAGGTCCTAGTACCTGGAAATAGACAGAGAGTTGCAATTAATAAGAGCTTTAAAATCGAGTAGTCAGAGTAACTGCCCCGTCACACTGGGCCAGCAGCAGGACAAGTCATTCAGTGAGCGCTGCGCAGGAAAGATGCCCCTGATTTACCTGGGGTTCCCACAACTACACGGTCTCTGGCGCAGTCAGGGGCGTTAACATTTCATCAGCAACCACTCCCATTGTTTGGGGGGTACTAAACTTCAGAATTTTACTGACGTTCCCTCCCAAGTGTTCCTTTTTGAACATATTTAACAAAGAAGAAACTTCAGGCTGCAGCATCTTGTCTGGCACTCCTTGTCTTTAGCTTTACAGGTCAGTCCAAGGTTCCTCAGTTATTACAGCAGTATAAAGAGGTGGCCATCTGCATGTTACAGGTGGGGAAATGAAGGAGCAGAAACAGTGCCTCGTCTAAAATCAACCAACAGGAAATGAGTTCAGCTTCACCAGCCACACTGGACCAGGTCACAAATTTGTGCAAGCCCGCAGAGCTTCGCTGCAGTCGGTTATCGCACCACAACCCCAGCTAATGTTTTCTTACGCTATCATGGCACTGCAGTTTGCATTGTAATGCTGGTCTTTGAGCTTCTGGCATCCAACCAAAGCAGCCAGCCGTAATACACATTCCCAGGCATACTTTTTTTGGTCAGAGTTAGTATTTGTTCAGCATTTACCCATTCAGCCCGAAAGATCTCAAAGCACTTTGCCCACTACTATGGTCAGATACAAATACCACTCCTTCCATCCCTACAAAACTACCATGATCTTCAAGCTCCCCACAGCATCCAGAGAAGCTGGATGTTTGAGAGCTGATAAATGAAAGAAAACTCTCCTTCCATCTCCCCTGAGGCTAAAGAGCTGCCTCTGCCCTAACAGATCCTTTCGATCCAGACTGGTAAGTACACATGTAAGCTCTAGAGAAGACCTCTTCCCTTGTGCTCGGTTCAACAGAGAGGTCCTATTTCTGACGTAGGTTCACGCTGCTTTCTTATCAGTGACCAGCTACACCAAGAGCAGTGACACTGTGGGTTTTCTGAGGCTCGGATACTGTCTGTGAAGTGCTTGGTGCTCCTCACCCACGGAAAGAAAAGACAGGTGAGCTCTGCACGGTCCTGCATGGCTGTACCTGCTTTGGTGGGACATGCAGAAGGGTCTACTCCTTGTAGAAGTGGGCGGTGGTGCAGGTGGATTTCTTGCATTGCCTGGTGCTGGTGGTAGGTGAGGAGGAGGAGGGACATCTAGAGGCCATGCGGAGCCTGTAACTGTACAAAGAGGCAGAAGAAGAAACTCATGCATTAGGGTACCGGGGGACAAGCAGCACAGACATGCTTTGGGGGCTCTAGAGGGGCTTTAGTAAGTGATGGGTAAAAAAAATGCGAGTACCAAGAGTCTCTTTGGAAGGCAAGAGGGGTTTTGCTTTCTTCTGAACTTACCCTCTCAGCTTATTTAAGTAGGAAACAGAAAATGTCAGCGGGAAGCAGCGTCCAGCCTCCCTCCCAGACCCTCCGGTTGGGACAGACAGACAGAACCACGGTTATGTGAAGACCAGCTAGAAGGGTCACGGTCTGTCTTCTCTGCACAGCCCATATCGGGTTTTAAAATCCATATTTATAGAGAAGGAATTTTACTTTACATAAGCATAATACCACATCTGGTCCCTTCCCCCAAGGCAACGCCTGCAGTACACTCTCGCTGCTACAGCACCAGCACTTGACAATGACACACAGGTGGCTGCAGTGAGCGCAGCTACGGTGCCTTAACAGCAGATGATAACGTTCTTTCACTTCAGATTTTAAACTGACTCCAGGAATCCCAAAGGGAAAGTGAAAATCAGAGACTTTTGCTGCCATGTAACATCTCTGTCAGAGGTGATTTCAAGAAGCAAGCTGGAAAACGGAGTCAAAGCGAGGGAAGCAGGAAGGCTCACACCTTATTCTAAACATCTCGGTTCAAATGCATACTCAAACTAAGCTTTACACTAAAAGGAAGAAGGAATAATCCACTATTTGTTTTTAAATTCAGCATCTTTTGTTATCTTGCACCTCCTTGGTGCAGGCAGATGCACGGCTGCTCCCCCTGCACCCCCGTAGCCGCGGGAGTCACACACCCACCTTCCACAGGCAAATTCTTCAGAAGTCTAACCGAAACCAACTGCTTATGATCTTCCAAGGGAATAGCTTTTGAAAGAGAATGTTGTTACCTAACAAGGTAGCATTCACTACACACCCTTTAAAGGAGATGCCGGTTCTTGTCTGTCCTTACAGACAGCTCCCATAGCGTAGCTGTAAAGTCAGGCATAAAGAAGTGCAAAATTTTCCATTACGACCGAAAAACAAAACCACAGGAATTTTGAAAAGTGAGCCATTCAATTATTTCCAAATTAAAATTCACGGTTAAAAAGTCCTGCCAAAGCTTTGTTATTGTTACATGTAAATCATACTCCCCAGCCTTTGTGAATTTAATGCCGGAGCATTCGCCTCGTGTGGAAGAAGCAGAAAGTGGTAATGAGGAAGTCAACAAAAGCCAGATTTTGTTGTCCCATATAAGGACAGTCACCAAGAGAAACTGCAGAATATCCAAAATAAGTTGTTTGTTTGGCTTCAGTTCTTTACTATAACGAGAAGAGAGAAATTTTCGTTTCTTTTTTATTTAGAATGTTTCCATTTAAGTAACTCTTAATGTCAAGAAATTAATTTTTACTTGTAGAATTTCTTCTCTAATCGACAACATGTGTGTGTTACTGCATGCAATGAGCCAATGCCCAGATCCTGTGGGAAACCTAAACAAAAAACCCCTCAATTTCAGAGACAAAGAGAATCTGTGAAAATCTGACCTGCATTTTCAAATGCACCCCCCCACCAGGAACAATATGCTAAAGGATCTTCCCCCCCCCAGTTTCATCAGGCTTTAAAGCTCATGGATCATGGCCTTATTATTTGCAAACTAAGGATTAGAGGAACGAGATAAGAAGGAATTGTTTTTCAAGATGGAAATGGAGATGAGTTTTTCAGCAGAGTTCTTGCCTTTCCGTTCTGCTCTCAACCAGCCGTGCGTCGGAGCCAGGCAGCGACGCCCCGACGGCGGCAGAGCAGCGATGTCTGCTCGGCGAAGGCAGTTGGGAAATCGGTGCCCTCCTCTGTACTGACATTAAACTGAAGTGGCTTGAGAACTCTCTTTTCAAAGAGCCAGTCTGAGGAAACAGGGGAATATCTGGATGTTTTAGGAGGAATACCCTGGGCTTGTAAAGCAAGCGAATCCCAGAGGGGGAGGGAAGCTGAAATAACCCCATCCCGGGTAGGAACAGTTATTGGGGTTGCTATTTATAGCACTGTCACTTCACACCTGCTTTTCCCATCACCCAGGCTGGGGTAACTGGAGACAGGCAGAAGGAATTCTCGGTCCCTGTGCCGATGCAGCCGAGCAGTAAGGGAAGGGGCAAGGGGCTGTACCCAGTGCCACAGCACCACTGGCACCGTCCAGCCAGGACCAAGCACAGGGGCAGACAGCACACCCCATCCTACACCCAGCCCTCTCAAACCCATTGCTTAGGAAGACCTAGCTGGAAAAAGGGGAAAAATTAAAAAAGGAAAATAAAAATAAATAAAGAATAGCATCAGAAAGCGTACCACGCTTGCAAGAAAAAGGGCACAGAAGACAGTGTTAGGCAGCAGGAAGGACTCGTCTACACTATGTTTTCTCTGTCAGCCAGGCCTTTTAAATGAGGATCCACAGTTTGGGTAACTCTGCTAGCTACACCATAATTGAAGGCCAACCCTAAAGCGAAATGATGCTATTTTCTAACATGGGGACAGGGCCTAAACCTCTCTCTCTCTCAACTGAAAGTAAACCCGAAGGAGAGACACAAATCACCGAGTTCAGAGAGACTCACTGCCATAAAAATCCACTAAATCCCAGGTCTTAGTCTCTCGGCCTTGGATCTGGAGGCGTTCTGCAGGATGAGTCTGTTCCATAATCCCCATTTTTCAGCTGCAGGCCCGAGTCGGGAGGGAAGCGATTTGCAAAGGCAGCCTAGGAAAGGTACAGGCCGAGAGCAGAGGCAGGAACAAAGCAAAGGCTCCCCTTTCACACCCCGTTACTGTTGCCCCAGTTAAATTGCTTCCTGAATGCTCCAAAAGTTTCTCTATTTGTCTAAAGCAAATTCCTACTTCCAGAAGCCTTCCCAGGCCACCGAGCCTTGAGATGAGCAGCACACGCGACCCAGGCGGCCAGGAAAGATGCCGGATCCTGACACAGGCCCTTCCCTCAGACATTCTCGGAATACACTTGGGCAATTAACATTCTTCCAAGCTGCTTAGTTTAGCTGGCTAAAAACGTTCCAGGAAAGCCAACCAGGTCACTGGTGGGAATGATGGCTGGAGAGAGCCGAGGAGTGAAATTCAGGAAACAAAGTCATTGCAGCACGGGCTAAAACAGTTTAGGTTCGTGTTTTACTTCAATTAAAGCGTGTTTTTCTTGTAGGGCTTATACTTCTATGTTCCTAAACTAAAAAAGAGTGTATGGTCCAAAATTTCAGAGACACACAAACTCCAACGTACCTCCAAACAAGAGCTACGTCAGGGGCACATCCCATCAAAAGTGTTTCCTGCTCTTGAAGAAAACTAAGCTGACACAGGCTGGCTGCTAAAACAATCGACTGTCTGGGAGAGAAAAGAAAAACAACAAAGAGATAAAGAGTTTAAGCCTAAATTTCTGGCGTTGCAGATCTAAGCCAGGCAGTATTACAGGCCAGAAGGCAAGCAAGGAGAGCTCGAGGGGTGGAAAAACGAGATTTCGGGCCTTCTGCTCTCAGTGAGGGCTACACCATGGTGTTGCTAACCCAGCTGGCATGTACTCTCTTGCACTGGCACATTGCTTAATGAGAAAGAGAATACACACAACAAGCACTTGGAGAAACATCAACCATCAGTTACACAAACAAACTTCTCCCCTTTATTTTTTTTTTAAGTGAAACAAAATCCTTAGCAGGACAAAAAGCTTTGTGGATAGAATTTTGTTGAGGAGGCTGTCTCTCCTTTTGAAAAGAGCATACAAAATAGTGTCCTGCCTCTGTGTGCAAAAAAAAAAAGGTGAGCAGCAGAAAGCTAAAAGGACCTTAACGTGCCCTGCTGCAGCTATTCCGCGACTTACGTCTGTTTATTTAGGAAAGCGGTGAAAAAGTTGGAACATGTCAGGATTTTATCTTGCAGTCAGGTGACACTAAAGGACATAACATGAATATTATGATTTTATGGTCAGGCCTTTCATGAATCTAAACTGGAAAAACCTGTTACTGGGATCCTTTGCATTCTCAACTTCCAAGAAGACACCGTAGAGCAGCACTCGCTACCCACAGCGGTTCAGAAGAGGCAGTACCTTGAGAGCAGCACTGCTCCCCCACGGTAACTCTTTTGTTTCACACATGTGCTCTGGAGTTCAAGCTTCTTCGTTGTTGACTTGGTTCTCCTCCCAGTGAAATCCTGCTTCAGCCCACTGTTCACTCCAGTGCTCAACACCAAACCAACCCCAAGATCTGCAGAAAGAAATCTCTCACCATGCCTACACTCACCCAGGGGACCACCTGCAATTAATCGTAGTGTCATAGAACTGCTTTGGTTGGAAGAGACCTTTCAGATCATCAAGTCCAACCCTTCCCCCAGCACGGCCAGGGCACCACTGACCCCTGGCCCTCAGCACCACAGCTCCACGGGGGGCTCTGAAACCCCTCCAGGG
>JANHFX010013038.1:6444-38606 GCA_027560015.1 Chloroceryle amazona | reverse complement strand
GGCCCTCAGCCGCTCCTCACCCCCCTTGTGCTCCAGCCCCTTCCCCAGCTCCGTTGCCCTTCTCTGGCCAGGCTCCAGCCCCTCAGTGTCCTGCTGGGAGTGAGGGGCCCAAACCTGACCCCAGGATTCAAGGTGCAGCGTCCCCAGTGCCCAGTACATGGCACCAATACCATTTTACTTAAACATAACTAGATTTTCAAAGACAACTGAAGTAGTCACTGTGAAGGGATTCAGCACCGAGGATGGCGACCAAGCTCTTTCAGAAAATCAGTCTCCTTGATGGTACTTCGAATTGAGCTCCAGGAAGTTAATAGTCACTTTAAGAAATCTTGGTCTAGGTCTATAAATGTAGAACAGTATCATGTCAGCAATTTATCTTCCTGCCCTTTTAAAGAAGCACAGAGCATTGTGCGAGCCAAAAGGTGAAGAACGTTGGATTAAAAATAGCAGGACTCAAATGCATCATGTACACCATCAAAGAGTCTACTCTGATAATCTGATGAAAAGTTTCTATCTATTGAATCCCATCCATGACAGAGGAAAAGAATGAGAAATCTTTATCACACGTAGGAAAGACTGTAGTTGATTTTATTTAGCTTTATACAAAAATGGTTACTCCAAATGAGTTCAAAAGGACTACAGTAGGCCAGCAGAACTAGCCTGTCCTGCAGGACAAAGAAACCACAGAACACAACGCGCTTTTGGTTTAAAAGGCAGATGAGTAAAAAGCATTTGCCACAATGAACAGAGAATATGAGAATACAACTTCAGTCAAACTCCAAGGGTGCAACTCTTCAAAGCAGCTCAGTGATGGAAGAATTCGTTATTCCTCATCTTCCTACCTCTTTCTACACGGCAGCGCTCAGCAGTAACCACAGTACCAAAATGAAATCCAAATAAATGCTACCGTCGAGTCACAGTTGGATCGCGCCCAACTGCTACGCTGCACGAGAGGGTTCGCTCGGTCTGCCCGAGCGCTTCCACAGCCAGCTGCCTCCACGAGCAGCATCACTGCTCACAGTTCAGCACCCGACTGCAGCAGGGGTCGTGGCCCGAGCTCTCTTCCCTTGCCACTCGCTGCTGGGCCTCCAAAAGCCCTTAGCAAGCAGCGCTCTCAACAAAATCAGTTCCCTGAAAAAAAGCCCCTGTGTTTACTCCATGGGAGGCGTTTCACTTTGCTGAGCACCATCACCTGAACTGCGGGTGGAACTGAGGCAGGTTCTGCTGAAACAGACACGGGCCGAATAGCCAGCCCGCCCTTCTGAGACACGGAACATCACCCGCTGAATAATCAAAGCCATTTCTCACAACCCTTTGGCAGTTTCTGGGAGTGCTGTCATCCAAAGCATGACTCAGAGACCCTGTTTGGCTTGTGAAACACAGAAAGTCTTACAGAAAATAAACAGAGAGATACACAAAGTGCACGTTGTTGGTTACTGTCCTGTTCCGCAAACCACTCGAGCTTCAAACACGTTAGGAGAATGAAGCAGCTACAGATCTCTTAAGAAAAAGCCTCCCACCAACTTGATGCCTGCTCAAGCTCCCCTTTGAGTCTCAGCGTTTTACTGCCCTGTATCTGGGAAATAAAAAAAGCAGCAGCATTTCAATGCTTTCTCAAACGCGTGCTTTCAAAAGCACACTCTACCAAAGGCGTTTTTAAAGCCTTACTAAGGGAAGCAAAGGTGTGGGATCAGCAAAATGAGAATGAAAAGCCATGAAGTAGGCATGGGAAGCAGCAGTCAGAGGTGAGTCAATAGCTGTGAGGCTTCCCATGAAGTAAGGAAGAGGTTTAACAGTTGTTAGTGGCTGAAGAGACTGGTCCTGAGCCCTGCTGTTCCCTTCCGAGCTCTGCCAGTGATCCCACCTTAGACCCTGGCTGCTTTACACCAACAGCCTCCTAACTCACTGTCAGCCTTACAATCTGTTTGCACTTAAAACATTTGGGTGGGGACCTCTGCCTGAGATGAGCACCCAATAGCAACGAGTTCAGCTGCAGTCTGAGCGTTACCATTATTGATTTCACTCAGAAAATACCTGTAAGACGTTGTCTAAACTGCAAAGTCAAGATCTCAAAGGAAACTTGAGAAATGACGAGTGATTCAGAGGTGTGGAATAAAGACCTGTCTCTAACGTTATCATTTCCCCTTATCTCGGTTGGTGGGTAAAACCATTAACCCTACACTTCATACAGCATATATTACTTCGAGTTATCTGCATCTTGCTCTGAAATGGGATTCTTTTTCTCACCTTCCCACTCTTCCAAAGAATCCTGGAAGGTCCTACAGCTACCCTCTTCCATTGGAGAGCTGCTGTTCACTTTCAGAGCAGCTCTACCCTAGAAATTGAAATCATTTCTACTAAAAAAATACAGCAAACTGTATATTTAAAATGCCTCCTGTCAAACTATGGACTTTTACTGCAATCCGAATGGAAACCTTCCTGAAATCTCTTGAGCATCCGGAGTTCTACTTCATTCCCAGATGTTTTCTAAAGCATGTCCTGGGAGTAGCCTTTAGCTCTCCCCTCGCCGGATCCTGGGTAAGTGTCCATCCACAAAGTTTACATGAAGCAACCCACTTCAGAAAGCAAGCCAGGTGATCGCGGCTGTGCAGGTGAAGCTTCACACTGTTCCCAGTACATTTCTGTAAGATTTATGCGTTCCACTGGTCAGAACTTTTCAAAACTCCTGCTGAGAACCAGCTTTGCTATGGATTGGTATGAAAGTACCTTCGGTTACTACCATGAAATTTCAGCCTAGCCCCCAGAGTTTCTAATTCTTTCTCAGTTTAATTAAACAGATGTGGAAGTTTGCCTCTTTTCCCCAGTTCACTTACCACAGAAGCTCAGATCCCAACCAGCATGCACTTGTTCAGAATCTATCCTTTAGCTCCCTCTCCTCGTGAACAGCAGTGGAATACAGTGTAATAGAACAGGACCTGACTCTCGCAGATCATGGATTCAGTGAATAAAAGCTAGACTTAGCATGCATGTTTTCTTTTTAAGGTCATTCACAAGGTATATGTCTATCACAAGTTATCACTTGCAACTCAGCTTTCTTAGCTGAACTTTTTGGCTCTGGCAAAAGCCAGAACTGGCTCTATAGTTTTGGAAACAGTGCCACAAACCAGAGCAAGGGAAGGGAGTGCTGTTCACTTCTACACCAGACACTGCAACGCTGCCCATCGAGTTACCAGGAGCTAGTTTTCCATGACATCTCCCTTCAGAAAATCATCAGGAACTGCAGCAGAACTTTTAAATGAAAGGCTTCCGATAAAAAACGCTGACAGAACACGGCACCAGAAATACACCGGCCTAAATCAACCCCAGGAGCTGACACAAAGGGGCAGGAGCTTGCAGAGCAAGGCAGGAGCCGCTGTGTGCAGGGGCCTGGCTGCATCACCTGGCCTGGCCTGTAACGCCCCAACACATTTAGACCTGCTCCGGTACAAACTGGTTTTAACTCCTTGTAGCAAACTGGGTAATGGAAAAAAAATGGAAAAGGTAAACAGAATGTGTCAGCTCTCCCCTAGACACTTCAGCATTACTGTTTGTATTAAACCGACGCTGCGTTTGATCTTGACCAGCGTGTCAGGCGGTCTCTGTAAACAGGACAAGTTTAATTGTTTTCATTGCCTGGTTGGAGGCATTTCAGGAAATGTCAGCACTTTGTGGGCATCGTTACAGCTTTATTGTTACGTTGAGATCCTAAAGAGGCAGTTATAAAAGCCATAGAAATTCAATTATGTAAATGAGATGCCAGCGTAACTATAAAAATTGTACTTTTCCTATCGGTGGCGAGTCGCCCATCTAGGAACGAAACATCTTCCTGGCTGAGCAGCTCTCATTCTGCAACACCCATCTCCACCGCCCGGGAGAAGCGGGGTGTGGGTGCCTGCGTGAACACCTCAGCGTGGAGACTTCCTTGGGACGCAGCGGTGCTTAACAGCACAGCAAAGGCCATGGCAACAGGACTGCTGCCCTACTGTTCAGGGATGAGGGAAGACAGGTGGTGTATTTATGGACAGGGAACTGTAGAGATCTTTAATAAAACCTGAAGGGGCAATCAAAATACTGAGACTGCAGTGAGACCAAACACCCCCTTGCCAGTCACAGGAGGAGGGAAAAGGGTTAGTTAAGGAGAAGTTGATCTCTCACCCTCAGTAACTTCAAAGCTCCAGGAGAGATTTTACCTGTTTTCTTCTCGTTTCCCCATTCTTATAAAATATCCAAATACAACCCTGGGTATGCAAACTGATGTTTTAGTTAGGCAGAAACAATAAAACCTCATCAATATTGAGAAACTTTCCCTGGGCCTGTCCTACCCCTGTACTGATGCAACTGCTGCCCTAAGCTAGAGGAAGAACTCCCCTCTTGAGGGGTGGTGCAAGCGTCAAGGCGCAGGGCGTTCTCCCGCTGCGGATGTGCCTGCACACCCCTCCAGGAACACCACAGCTTCTGCACCCTTGTACCAGGTTTTCCCTACTGCTTAAAATTCAGGGAGAACATAGTCATGGAGAGGACAGGGTCAAGCAATGATGTATCACACAAGAACAACAGGGGAAAAGAATGGAGCTGAAACAGAAGGATTAATTTGAATAGACAGCTACATCAAATATTAACTTATTACTGGAGGAGGAGCAAATACAGGAAGAAACTGGTGACTGTGACATTGTCAATCTTGCTGCTGCTGTACCCTTCCCCCCAGGCACCGCTCGGGTTCTTCCAGCTCCCCAGGAGGCAGGACGTGTACCTTGGTGGTGGAACACACCGTTCCACAGCTCTCCAGGCTCTTTACAAGCAAGGTGGTTTGTTTTTTTAAGCTAAACTATTTCACAAGGTTAAAAGTAGAAATACAGAACATGACAACATCAGGAGAAAGTGAAATGGTGGGTGTAGTTTTAACTAAAGAATCCCCCCCTTCAAAGCAGAAAGCTCAGCCTAACTCCAGGGGTATAACTCTGGGGGAACTGGGTGAAGACTGAAGGATGCAAGCACACTTCATTCCTCCTAGATGTATATTCTCTCCTTGGTCCTGGGACAGCTCGTTTCCATACAAAAGGCAAGTTTCCCACAAGTTTTTACAAAGTTGACTTTATTGGTTACAGTTATATAAAATGTGTCACCATAGTTCCATCTAGTTGGTCATTAAGTGCTTGCAACACCCGAGACTCTTTAATACATCTGCAACATACAGCACGTGGTGCAAGCTGGAGGAGAAAAATCCCTCTGCAGTCCCTTACCTGCATTTACAGTATCTTCAGCAAGGCTACAAAGTTCAAAAGCAATGACAACCCCACTTTTATGGCAAATTATAACTTTTAATGTTTTCATTAGAATAGTCTTTATATCACTCTCCAATAGAAGAAACAATAGAACTAACAGCAAACTTTAATACAGGAACATGCTCCAAGATTAACAACCCAAAAAATGAAAACAAAACAAAATTAATGTAAAATGTAAAATCACATATAGTACAATTGAAGTGTCCAAAACAATTTAAATAATTTTAAATATTTTATTTTTTTTTTTAAACTTGCTACAAATGCTTTATACAATATTTCAACATAAAGTCCCCATAACAGAAATGTAACAAAATGGGAATGATAGTGAAAGTGAAAGTTAAAGTGGCACAAATTCACCAAACAAGTATTAAACTACAAATTTTAAGAGGTAGATTACTTTTTAAGTCAAGAACAAAAAATAAAAGGGGTGGCTGTATAAAGAAACTAGTCGCTTCCCATCAGTTCTGTCATTAATCTTGAAAGCTCTATCGACACGTGACAAACAGTATTTCCATAAAAAGCTGTTATCAACAACAGACCGATTGGTTGCCTTAAGTTATTAGATAGAGGTGTACGACCTTTTAGAGTAATTATATCTTTACCTTTCAAAATATACAGGTAGGTAGCCCTGGTCTAACCTTCTTCTGGAGGAAAAGATACACTGCATTCATTATATATATGGTATTTAGAAACTGGTATCAGTATTTCATCGCTAGATAAAGTTTCCTTTGCATGTATAAATAGGAATTTGGGAAAAAAAAGAAAAATAATCCATAACCCATCCAAACCAGGCTCTTCCCCATTGCACACCGGACAGCTAAAAGACTCAGAAAGTGAGGAAAAGGTGGGAGGAAAAGGAAAGTCACTCGTGCTAGGTTGGCCTCTACTGATTCATTTTGACAAAATGCTCGAAGAGACTTAGTACGTGACGAAACTGCTTTGAGTGCAGTAACATTTGTTGTCCCTGTAACTACACTGAACTCTTGATGAAATCAAGGAACCTGCTTTGCCCAGAACTGTTGCTGAGCCATCCGCGAAGGAAGGGACAAAACCAGGGTCTAAGCAAGCACCAGAGGAAAAGATTTGGTTTAGTTAATCCCACCAGTTCTGATGGTTTCGTGTGGGTTGTTTTAACAGTACCCATCTCTTTTCTCTGAATCATCCCGTAGCCCAGCACGCGTGGCAGGCACGAAATAAGAAAATCTACGCCTGACACTCGGTATCAGCAAGAAGCCTGCAGGCAATTTTATGATTGTGAGTCAGCTTCAGCTGGTTTCGCAAGCTTGGTGGATTTCACATCCATTGTCGTAGTGCTTATCCTAAGTTGAGCATGCAACAGCTCTACCATGGCATTAGGGGATTTTGTTTGTTTGTTTGGTTTGTTTTTACAGGAGATTCCTAGAAAATAAAAAACAAAAACTGAAGATAAATGACAAAACAAACCATCTGTGAACGGAGTATGTTTACACAAAAACTGAAAGGTGAAAAACAAATCTGGAGACAAATATTACATGAAGCAAGTCTTGGGGAAAAAAAAAAAAAATGCTAAAAATTAAGATTCCCTGGGGAAAAATAAAAAGTAAAACCCAACAAACTACCACACCAGTGTCGCCACAGAGTAGAACCAGGTACCCTGTGCTGACAATAGCGTATGAAAATGAAAAACAGTCTTCATGCTATACACTGGATATAAAAAAATGCTGACTACACAATCTAGATTTAAGAACATCATTTCAGAAGCAACAAGTCTTCTAGCAAAACTGTTCATTAAACCAGAAAGACTGCAAGCTGCTGAAGTATTAAGTTAACAGTATTTGATACAGTCGAGGAAACATTACCCCACAGTAAATTGTTATTTACCCCAAATACTATTAAACTCATTAAATAAACTATTAAATTTCCACATGTCCCCATTTCCAAGTACTTGGTTATTTTGCTTAAGGTCAAGTAATTAATTTTGATTGAAAGATGTTTCGTTCTGGCTTCAAATGCTACTGATCTGTTCTGGCATCGTGTAAAATCCAGTTTCACACATAAGAGGGAGAGAGCAGCTGATGAGAATTACGTATCACAAAGATGTTTATGTCCCGAGAGAACAGGCCTGATAGACATTTCTTGTTCCTTCAAGGCATTTTTCACATGGCTAGTCAAATTCCAGCAACATTTTTCTCCTGCAACACGTCCTAATTTGGGTATTGACTATTTTAAGACAAATTCCCCTCAGGCACTTTGAAATAATTCTGTTGTATCGACCTTTTACTTTACAAAATATCTGATCAAAATTTTCACCTTGGAGGCCTTCCCTGTAAGACACACAGGCTGCAGACAGTTTGGATTTTGACCCTTCTTCCAAATTCTGCTAGGGGACACTTGTTCTGGAGGAAGCTGCCAGTTCCTCCTCCACTATCCACTTTGATAAAATAAAACCACCTTCGGCCATACCTCTGGTGTTCATCACAGCCAGGCACTGCAACTCCCAAACCCAAAAGAACTCTTAATGCCCAGTGAGCTTTCTGAAAGTTACTCGGCCAATGCGACACCCGGTTCCAGGACTACGATGGCAGGAGCACGCTAATAAAAGTTATCACCACTCTGCGAAACATCCCAGTGATTGGAGAGACCACATGAAGTCGGGACTCAGGCACAGAGCTTAACATTTTCTTTCTTTATTGAAGTATTACCCCTTCTCGGGATTAAAATGCTTCTTCTTAAAAAGAAATAGAACTTGAATCATAAAATTTATTTATACTGCAAGGTAACAGCATGATACTTCTAAAAACTTTACATGGCCATGTAACTTTTCTTACATGTCTCATTCCCTTATATCAAGTATATAAGGATCTGACTCGGTAAGCACATACAGTTTTGAAGTATTTGGTCGTGGTTTGGTTTTTTTTCTTCTACGTGATACGTGGAGAATGCTTTTTATTAAAGCCCAACAACACGAGTTGTTTTAGCGAGTAAAAAAAAAAATAAAATATGCAGTTGTGATTTTTAACTTCGTGAACCACCCTGAACTAAAAGCAGAAGGATTTCAGGCCACCATGTGTTAGACATCAAATACAAGGTCAGTGTCTCCAGTAACAGTAAGTTTAATGAGTCAGGTTCATTTGCACTTGGGTTCTGACATTTTATTTTTTTTCTTTGTTCCCCCCACCCCGAGTTTGCAATTTGGTTTATAATTAAAAACATTTTCTATACAAACTATGCATTATTTCATGAAATCATGTCAAAATGCATCAAGTATGTACATCATACCTCAGCACGACTGAGCTGCTTAACCATGTTTTAGGAAACTCAACCTTTGGTTTTTATTTAAGTAGGAAAAACTCAGGAAAAAAAAAAAAAGACCAAGAAATTTGGCAAACCAGCAAGGGACACGATCCTGTGGCGTTTCAACTTCAAATTAAATGCTTACCTGAAATCTTTCAGTTCTTGCTTTGTACTGCTTTCATCTCTTTTGTTTTCTGCTGCCTCCGCGTTCGCCGCCTGCTGCAGGCTCCGTGTTATCGGGCCTCCGATCCGCTCTCGGGACTTCACGGCGAACCTGTCTGCCTTTTTCTTACTCGCCACAGCAGACTTACTTGGCAAAACTGCTTTATTATTCCTTTGTATTCTGACGTGCAATTTCCGGGACGCTTTGCTTGAGATTCCAGAGGAACTGTTCTTTGCGACCACCTTAGTTTTTTTCCCATCAACGTGGGACATCCTGGACACTCTTACAGGACTAGAGTTCCTCAACGCCGACGACGAATTTGGCTTTTTAGAGCGAATGGGAGGTACGAATTTAATGTTCTGTTTTGATCTGAAGGACGCAGAGGGAAGCTGGATTTGTGCAGGTCCTGAGGTTCGTGCTCTCGTCTTGCCCAAGGGAGGCTGCATGCTCTGCATTTTGATTTCTGCATCCGCTGTTCGCCTGCGCTGGCTGTTGCCTTTCTCACCGCTTGCAGGTGAAGAAGAACTTTTTTTTGAAGAATTCTTTTTGGAGGAGGGAGAGATGGGTTTTTTGGGACAGCTGTACGAGGCGTGTTTGTTCAAACTGCCAATGTAAGTAAACTCTCTGTTACAGTAGGGGCAGATGTGAGAGTCCGACTCCGACGGATTATTTTTCAACTCTGCTTTCTGCTGGGCAGATTTCTTTTTTTGCAAGATAGCTTTTTGGACGAGCTGGTTTTTCTTTTTCAATGCACTTATTTTTAGTTTATTCGAGGACATTTTGCTAATCTCAACATTGAAGTTAAGTCTTTTAGGCTGACCCATTCGTCGGAAGGCATTCTTTCCCGGCCCAGCTATAACCACCACGCCATTCTTAGGCTGCACTGTCTGCTTCAGTGGTACTGGATTTTTTTTAGGTGTGTATCTCTTTTTATCACTGGCAGAGGCACAGGCCAGGATGTGTTTGTGTAACTCAGGCATGTTATCAACACTTTTCCCACATTTTGTGCACCGAATGGCAGTAGTAAAAGTCTGTGGGATATTGTGGGTAGTGAAGTTTGTGGCGGTAACTCCGATACCCATAGGATTCCGGTGGTGATACTGAAAGGGAGGTGGTTTAAAGCTTGGGTAGTGTTGATTGAGGCCCATACGAACATCTGGATCTTTCGATTTTACCCCAGAAGCCATTATTTTTATAGTAGTATAAAGCTCTTCGGAGGAATCATTCAGATCTTCATCTTCCTCCTCTTTAGAAGGTTCCAAAGAATCTTCTGGCAGGCTCTGCATGTGTTCCACGTTGGCCTTACTGGGGTCAGTAAAATTCTGGGGTCTCAAAGTCCCACTTTCAAACTCATGATGCGTGCACTCTTTGTCTGGATGGAGATCCCGCTGATGCTGTTGCAAATTGCACAAAAAAGCGAATTCCTTTTTACAGACCGAGCAAACGAAGATATTCCCTACTCCATGAAGCAGAAAGCGATGTTCTGACAAGTCTGTTTTATCCCTAAAAAGCTGTACACAGAATTCACATTTGAAGGGCCATTCTTCGGCATGAACGGATAAATGCTTCGTTAGGTCTTTAATGGAAAGAAAAGGTGATTCACAGACATTGCACACAAAGCTTTTATTGAATGTCTCCTGCACTGCTCCTGATTCGCTTGAAGTGTGAGGATCTTCTCTTGCTTTCTGCTGCTCATTTTCAGCTTCCTCCTGTTTTATTACTGGGAGAGTATTTTCAAGATTATCAGCAGAGGAAACAACAGAGGAAACTACAGAAAGAGGAGGTGGAGATGGAGATGATGAAGAGGAAGAGGAGGAGAAAGAAGAAGAGGAGGAGGACGAGGAGGAGGAAGATGAGGAAGAGAGTGTGGGAGGCCCAGGTGAAGCAGCAGAAATGAGAGGTTCAACAGAAGGAACGGGTGATGGGGAAGGAGAAACTGTAGGTGAAAGAACTGGCAGAGGGGACTGGGCAGTAGTGTTAGAAAGCGGTGATGGACACGAAGAAGTGTTAGTGGCACTGGCAGAGACATCTGGAATTGCTAAGGGCATTGTGGGGAGGAGGGGAGGAGGCGATATAGCAACAGTTAACACAGGTGGGCAGGGCGGTGGGGAAGGAGGATTGGTTGGTGTTAACAACGGAGGCAGCTGGCACATGGAAGGTACAGCAGATGCCTGGGGCACGGGGGAAAGAGAGGAGTTAAGGGGCTGAGCGTCAACAGAAGACGGTGCAGACAGACTGGGATCCGTGTCCGGTTCTGCCTGGGGCTCCAGGGATTTGCTTGGGCTCACGCTCCTGGTCACGCCGAGCGTGCTGTCTGCGGCCGCGTCCGTCCCGTTGTACTCATTCAGCAGAACCTTCTGTAACATGCAAGTGGTTGGTTTCTTCTTCTTAACACCACTACAGGTTGGCTGGATGGAATTTTCTTTATATTCCCTAGCTTCAGCATCACTGCAAGGCTTCTTATGCACACTTAAATCTAAAACAGATTCCCAGGGAACCTGATTCTTATTTTTGACATCAGACCTTTGTTTCACACCACTTGATAAATCCAGTGGCTGCTGGTTGCAGACATTGCCAAAAGTTGGAGCTGCTGCCCAGTCTTTTGATATTTTATAGTCTTCAAAGCAGAGAGGGCTCAGTGTCTCTTTTTCTTCTCTTCCAGTCAAGCTCCAAGCAGGTGAGTTGCTGTGGCTTTCTAGCTTTGGCATTTTTGAACTCCGAACGTTATCGTTCCACGCAGCTTTTCCCTCACCTGATTTGACAAAGTCTCGAAGTACTGGACTGTGCTGCGGAGAACTGGGAGGAGAGCTGGTCCGTCTTTTAAATCTACTGGATACTGGAGGCAAAATAGGTGATGATGTAACAGAAGGTCCCAGTTTAGGGATCTCACCTGCAGGAGTTATCTTCTTACTGTCCTGTGTTTGAAGAAGCTGTTTTAATTTTGATGATAAATAAACACCTTTTTCTTTATGAAAAGGCAAGCTTTCTGTTGAAATGCTGAGGGGAAGACTTAAAGAACTTGTAGGAGTTATAGGTTCTGGGTCTATTTCAGTTTTTATTTTTGGTACAAGAGGAGGGCTGGCGGTTCTCCTCTTTTTGGATTCATTGCTCCCACTGCTGGAGGAGGGTTCCTTAGGAGGTTCAGTCACATGTGTCTGCGTAACCTTTAAATTTGAGGAAATTTCCACCGTGACCGGACTGATTATACAATTTAGTCCATACAAGTCTGCAGAGTTGGACTCCATCTGGATGACATCACAATTGCTAGTGCTGCTGTTGGACTGAATTTTACCATCAATGTAATAATTTAGGTTTTCAGAGATATTGCTGGAAATATCCATAATGTAGACGTCATCTACTTCACCCTCCTCCTCTATTTCTGTACTCGCTATGTATACACTCTGAACTGGGGGGGCCTGCTCTGTCTGAAGTGGGGGCTCTTCAGTAAAGAATCCTTTTCTTCTGACACCTTTGGGAATAAGATGACGCTCGTGAACCCTGCGTTGGTGCCTCCGCATGTTGGTGTGAGTTCCAAAAACCTTCTTGCAGTATTTGCATGGATGCAATTCTTTAGGCTCCTTATTCTCCTCAGCAAAAGCCGAGTTGGACATCTCCTGGGAAACCTTCTCAGAATCCAAGACAACAGAATCTTGCACAAAACTGGAAACGTTCAGGTCATCTTTAAGACCATCATCCACAATTACCTGGTTATCAGCAACATTATCCAAGTGTTGAGATGACGTTAGTGTTAAGAACGGTTTCCTTTTTGGCCCTGCCTCGTGGCGTCGCTCGTGTCTTCGCCTGTTAATTTGAGTACCAAAGGCTTTCCCACAGTAGCGACACTTGAAAGCGTGGTTGACAGTAGATATGTGGATGTGCATGTGGCGTTCAAGTCCTTGCTTTGTTGTAAACTTCCTCTCACAATGCTGACAGGGAAACATGAATGTTTCCTGAACGTCACCATTTGATTCGCCTCTCGCTTTTGGAATTTTTACGACAAGTTTTTTCTTTGGAGAGCTTTCTGGCGATTCTTCTGAGGTGCTCTTTTGCTCTTCCATAGAGTCCAACTTTTCTTCGCATATCAAAGGCATTTCAGCATTTTCTTTAGGCATACTGGTATCTTCTATCTCCTCTTCATCTTCCTCTTCTTCATCCTCCTCCTCCTCTTCATCATCATCGTCTAAATCATCTGATGGGCAGTTTATTGCTTCTCCTTGCTTATCTTCAGTTACCATTTGTGGTTCACTGGTAGGACTGGGGATCATCAGCTTTGGAAGTGCATCCTGATTCACCATTTCCTGAATGACAGCTGTTTGTTCCAGGGACAGCACAGCAGAAACAGAGGGCGTTTCATCTTCCTTTAGAAGACCTGATATACAAAGCATGAAAAGAAAAGCATGAAATGTTTTTACCAAATGCTTCAAAGTACACGAAACCTTTCTTCTACCTTTTCCTCTCGCACAACATACCCAACACAGTACTCCTCAGGGTTCTGATTCAGTCCTGGATTCAGAAATGCCCTTTCTGGAACTTCAGCAAAACACTGGCAACTGCCTTTATCTAACAGAGAATCTTTGGCTTGAACACTGCAGCCAAAAAAAACAAACCAGCCTGAGAAGTACCAGAACATTTCAAGGTGTACTTCAAAACATTTCAAGAAAACTCAAAAAACCAAAACGCTCACTGACTTTTCTCTGGAAAAGAGGTGTTGGGAAGGCACTGCAATCCATGCAGATACAGTATATAGGAAGCCTGGCAAGCAAATTATGGCTTTTGATGATTTTTCCCCAAATTCCTACTAATTCAACAATCTGGACTTGCACTGTAATGCATGGCAAGCTGGACCTTGTATCTGGCGTGGTACTTTCCATCTCTGCATCACATTTTCTATCAGCCATCGCGAAGTGGTGATCTCCTACCCTTCTGAATTGGAGCCTGCACGCATCTCACTCAGTGCTGCGGATGGATTATTTCTTACTACAGGCAGCAGGCTGTAAGGATTACCCAGCCCCTACTCCTGGGGAAAGGGGATGTTCCTGCAGAAGGTGTGCACAGGTTGAGAACCCGTTAGGTCAGGTGGCAGATTTACGAGAAACTGCTGAAAGCTGCACGGTATCGGCAGAGCCGAGATGGAGATAGGCACGTGGTTTGGGAAGCACATCCCTGTCGAGGACACCACTGTGAATGAGGCACACTGGACACTGGTGACCCACAAGAGTCACTCCCCTTCAGTCTCCACCTGCCACGATTACAACCACAGACAGACTGGAGATTTGAACAGCCAGACACTCACAAACAAGGGCTGCGGGAAGTAACGGTAAAAGCAGCACGTGGTAAACTGTGAAAAGGAACAACAAGTACTCGTAGCAGGTGACTCTCTGCCAAAGGGCAGTGAGGAACCCACCTGTCAACCTGACAGAGTCACGAGAAGTCTGCTGCCTCCCCAGAGCTTTACTGAAAGGGAACCACCACTACTCAAAAGCACGGACTACTATCCCCTCTTACTCTTTCACATGGGCATGACCAGCACAGCAAACCAGAAGCTGAGCAGAATCAAGGAGGACTATAAAGCCCTAGGGATAGAAGCAAAAAATTTGGTGCACAAGTTCTCTTTTCCTCAGTCTTTCCAGTTGGAGGGAAGGGGGTAGCCAGAAATAGACATATCAACTTCTGGCTTCGGGGCCGGTACCATCAGGAGAGCTTTGGTTTTTATGACAATGGGACATTCTTCAAGGAGTATAACCTGGTAGGGAGGGGTGGGAGACACCTGTCTGGAAAAGTTAAGAAAATCTTCGGTAGCGTGCTGGGCCAGCCTAGTGAAACAAGCTTCACACTGAAGGATTTGGGGAGTGGTATCCAAAATGGAAATGCTCACATCAATGCTTCCACCTGAGGAATAAGCCAGGTTGACCAGACTTGCCACTAACACTCCTTAGCTACCTCCGAACACAAGAACCAGAAGACAACCCATCCAGGGGCTGTGATGACTACAGTATGTTCTCTCACTCTCCTCCTAGCCTCATGATCACAGGCTCTGGCCCCATGGGGGACTTCAGTCACCATGGTGTCTGCAGGAAAGGTAACACAGCCAGACGCACTGAGGGTAACTTTCTGATACATGTGGTACAAAAACCTACAAGAAAAGGCTCATTGCTGGCTCTTCTATTAACAAACAAAGGAGGACTTGTTGTGAAGGTTGGGGACAACCTTGGCTGCAGTGATCACAAGGTGGTGGAGTTCAGTACTCAGTGTGGAAGAAGTAAAGAAATAACCAGGATCACAACCACAGACTTCAGAAGAGCCACATCTGACCTCTTCAAAGATCTACACGGTGGAATACCATGGGTCAGGGCTCTAGAAGGCAGGAGTGTCCATGAGAGATGGTCAGTATTCAAATACTACTTCTTCCAAGCTCAAGATCAGCGCATTCCTACAAGTAAGAAATCAAGCAGAGCAAGCAGGAGACCTGCATGGATGAGTAAAGGTCTTCTGGTAAAACTCAGATGGAAGAAGGAAATCTGCAGAATGTAGAAAACAAGACTGGGCACTTGGGAAAAAAAAAATACAGGAATGTTGTCAGAGAATGCAGGGATGCAATGAGGAAAGCTAAGGCCCACCTGGAACTGAATCTGGCAAGGGGAAGCAAAGACAAGAAAGGTTTTTCACTCTATCAATAGAAAAAGGAAAACTGGGGAAAGCGTGGGCCTGCTGATGAACGAGGTGGATGCGCCAGTGGTGGGAGACACAGTGAAGCTGGAATTATCAAACACCTTCTTTGCTTCCGTTATATCCACTGCTGAAGAAAACAAATTTGCTGCCAATACGCACAATATTGCGTAAGTGGGTACACGTAAGGAGCAAGAAGTTCCTCTGTTCCCCAGCTGGGGCACACGCCGCCTGAACAGCGGTGTACGTGTTGTGCAAGCAGAAGGGACGACAGAGCAAAGGAATGGAAGAGTTACGGGTCAAAAGAAGTTCAAGAAAAGAAGCTTGAATGAAATCAGCGTCTGTGGAGCTTTAAACATTGCCGGTTACACAGCGGTGACAAGTTTTACATTCTTGTAAAACAGACAAAGAAACAGATACATTTAAACTATCTTTCAGGCATTTTTACATACATGCTACGTGGGAAACACAGCAGTTAATTTATCAACAACCTTTGTGGATAATCTTTGGGACAAACATCGTGCTTAGCACATCAGTACAGTAATAGTGTGCTTCCCCCCCTCCACTGGCACCGACTTCTGTTAAACAGCAGTAACTAATGACTGTATGAATAAGCTCCAAAGGCATTACTTTGGAATATAGCAGAGACAAAAGTCCTTATTCTAAAGAGTTTGGATTGATGTCTAAATTTTATAACACATTAGTTCTTCCTGTTGTCAGAGTTGCATGGTCAGTGACATACTTCTGATGTCCAAGTTCTTTACTACTAGAAATGTTTGGGTAAACAGCATAAACATGTTCGCTTTGCTGCACTTATGTAACATGCTGACACACTAAATGGGACAAAAAGCGTGTTTTGATTCAGAAAGATAACGAGAAGGAAAAAAGGAAAACCCCTCAGATACTCGAGAGCATACCTTCTTTAGAATCCCTCATATCTGCAGAAGTAGAATCCAAATCAGCCTTTTTCTGCTTTGTATCTGCTGCCTTCTTTCCCTTGTTTTTACCTTCCTGAGTCTTTTTCTTTCCTGGGGAGAAAAAAAAACAAACCACATTTATTATTCTTGTTCAACAATTCTTATTTTTCATATTTGAGTGGTAGAATTCAAACACCCAGCTTTGGAATATAACACACCTCTGAAGGGACCCTATGTTCCTGAGAAATACAAGGGGCAGATCAGTAAAAGGACAGCATTCAGGTAAAGCAGTAAGGCTCTAGAGCCCAGAAGAAATAAAGATAACAAGGAGTTTCTGAAAAAATATGACTCCAAAACACTTTACTCACCTTCAAATCAAGAAGAGACTGACAGAAATGTACAGTCCAGAGTTAACCAGCTCACACCAGTTTCCCAATACCTTCATACAGCTGGGAAATTACCCCATCTCATACAAGAATACAGAAAATAGAAGATCTCTTCATGAACTATTAATCCTTAATGTTACTTGGAAGAGCTTATGAAGTAGAAACCAATAGAGGCTTCTCTACTTGTATGAACATTCTGAATGACAACTTGAAGAGAGATACAATAAAAGAGACGAAGTAATAACTTGATGAGTAGGCTGAAAGTGGCATGATCTTGACCAACGAGGCAGAAGCAGTAAAACCATGTTAGAGGGAGCTGGGTAGCAGCGAAACAAAGGTATTTCATGGTGTCTTCTGACATAAACTTGCTAATGCTTTTTGTTAGAAAAATTAAGCAGCTTGGAGGAGTTGCAGGGAATGATGAACACAATGGAGGTTAGGGCAAAATGGCATTACACAAAGTGACGCAAGATGTAAAGACATCCAAAACTTCATTTAGCAGTGCACTACGAAGTTATACTGCTGGTTTTCCACATTAATCTTAATAACTCAGTCCTATAATATAAAGAAAGTATTACAAGGACTGTGTAGTAACGAATGAAACTTTAAGGTCATCCAATTCAGTACCACATTCCCCACACAGAAGTTACTTCACATCCAACACTGGTTCAGACACCAGTCTCCTCTGAAGCATCACACTTCTACACACCACCTCTTAGGAACAAGAGCTGTCCAAAAGCAGCAATCCAAGTTCCTCCTTTGCTCCAACACACAAACTGCACCCACTTTTTAATGCACTGACCCTTCCCTCTTCTCAAAAGTGTGCATCACAGCCCTAAATCCATTTCTCTTTCAGAAAAGTCTTCTTCCAACTCAGTCCAGTCAATAAGTACTCCTTTTTTCCCTTAAAAATATTTCTCGTATCTTGAGCCAAGAAACCAAAATGCGTTTTAAAATATGATGTTCCATTCAAACTGAAAATTCCCAAGTATGCACCTCCTCCAACAGAACAGATCAGAGACAGGTCAGCTTTAAATGGAAATGCTTGGGTTTGTTTGAACATTCTTTTCTTTCTAAATAATTAACCTCTCTTTCCTCTCAAGGAGCTCAGATTTCACAAGCTCTCCCCAAATTCCAGTGTGGTACAGTTTCAGCTATGTAATTATCCTTTTTTGTATTTTCATATCCCAATTTGGCCCTTTCTAGTCTGAGAAAACAGTCGCTTAGAACGAATTTTTGTCACCTTTGGAAAACAGACATGCACCCTTGCAAAAATGAACTAGCAATTAGCTCCTAACGACCTCGAATATTGCAACAGTCCCCACCTCTACACCTGCCACAGTGCCCCAACGCTGGGTTATTTGACAATATTCCACTGTATTTTATACTGAACGCCTGCTAGATGCCAGATTTAGCAGCTATTTCAGCATTCACACAGGTAGAAGGGGTTTAAGTACCATCTTCACCTGACGTCCAATTTGAACATAACTTTTTATGTTTGTAATTACAACTGCTAGTACAAGAGTAGGAAAGATTTCAAGTAAATTTCCAGAAATAGCTGCTGAGTCAGCTGAAATCGCTCTTGAAACAGACAGTAACACAATCAACAGGCAGTTCTGTTTCTGGGTGAAAGGTCCAATTGCCAAATTTCAGTACATTGCTAGGGAATCAAACGCGCATCACGATATACCTCGAGTGACGTAACAAGATGTATTTAATTGCTAGAATCCTTGAAGAGCTATTAACTTTTTTTTTTTTGCAGATCTTTTATCATGCAAGAGCAAAATCAGTATCTTGACTTACATGACAAAATTCTAGATTCATCTCTTCTCTCTACTGGTGATCCTGGAAGCAAGGAGGAAGAGACTGGTTCACAGGCCCCTCCTGCCTGTGCCAAACTTGGCCACAGCTGTCATATTTTACTAGATGGTGCAGCATACGATGGCACCACAGATGAAGTCACTGGGCAATTCCACATCTAATTCTACAGCAGCACTGAATGACAGATTACTGAAAAAGCCTTCCAACAAAGACCCACTTAACTCTTTCATATAAGAAGATTAGCGATAGATTGCGCTCTTTAAAGCGCGAGGCAAAGCATGTAGAAGCAACAACAGAAAGTATGTGAGAGCAACAACAAAAATCACTCGTACGTGCTAAAGCCTGCCAGGGTTTCCCAAAGTGTCCTCCACTTACAGAATATAAAATGTATGGTACTGCAAATCCAATTACAAACCAGGAGAACACCAGAATAGCAGAATTTCCACACAGAATTGAGGTACTCAGGTCACATACTTCATACTGATGGGAAGAAGATAATTTGCAAGTTCTCCAGCCACACTCCTGGGGCGGGGGGGGGGTTGGAAGATGCAACCTGCTCACTGATACAACTGGAAATGTTTCAAGTTCTTGGCCTTTAAGCACAAACGCATTCGAAGAGAAGATTCATCTAGCACCTCCTTGCCCTTACTCAGAATAGCAAGCAAAATTGCTGGCGTATATACATAATTTTAGATGTGTCAGATCAATTTCGGACACATATCAACTCAAGACTCCAACCAATTGTTGATGGTTTCCTTTCAGGTGCTTTAGTCTGTTCATTTTCTGGCTTGCAGCTTTCTCTGTACAGGTTAAAAGAATCCACTGTGCTCAAGCATGGCAACGACCAGCCCCAATGCATCCGTTTCATGATGTTCACTTGCAGATGCCCAGCGAGAGGATTTAAGAATAGAGCAATAGTAAAGTGATACTCGATTGATAGGCTCTCCCAGCTTTCATACATCTAGAGTTCTAGAACTTCTGAAGAGATCTAACAGCTTTTGATAGAGTCTCCTCCATGAGTTCCCAAGGTGCTTTTTAAATCCATGTGAACCTGCAAGATTTGCATTATTTTCTTCCTTAAGATTTTCAACAAAAAAATGCAAGCTACTACTGATAGAAAAGGATATCGGTGAGTAGCCCGAGGTCTGTCTCAAACTGTAAGAAAAGTAAGAGGTGAAGAACTAATGGAAGCCTGTGGAAGGGGGAAAATGCCTCAGAATACAGAACCTGGTGGAAGCCTGAGTATAAGTACACACGTGCACTTACCATCAGGTTCCTGAAGGGTCCTACATGGCTGCTACTGCCAGCTGGATCCTCCACTTGGTCTAAACAAGAAAGATACAGGAATGAAACACAGGGAAAGTGAAATGGAAACAATGACAAAAGAATAAAGGAAGGGTAGAACTTAATCTATGTGTATGTGCATTAAAAAGGATTGCAAAAGAAAGATGCAAAGGAAAATGAATGAAAGAACAGATGGACAGCAGCTACTTGTCTACAGTGACAACGATCAAAAGAGGAATGCATCGACTGGCCTTGAAACTTAATTTTGCAATGGGGTTCCTTCCCCTCACCCTTCCTTCACTTACACTGCAGACGGGTCAGCACGAGCACTATCTGCACCTGCACCCTTCCGACACCTGTGGAACATTTAGCACACACTCTGCAGCAGGCACAGGAGATCTCATCTCTACTGCCAGTGTTCAGGTAACTGGTGCTACTCATGCTGTAGTCCCACTTAGTTCAGAGGAGTTTGGATGACGGTGGAGTAAGAATTTAAGAGAGAAATAATCTCTATTTGCCCCTACTTCATTGATCAAACCCAGACATCTCAAAACAGCCTAGTGTTATCTGCCCATACACTTCTGCTGTTAACCAAAATACTAATGGGACTGTAAAACCCAGGATATTTTTCTGGTGAGATGGGATAAGCACACTCTGAAGCCACAAGGGAGTAAGTTAAACACAGTCTTTCCATACAGTTGGAGCTGAATTCTGTAATTAAATATTGCTAAATTGTACAAGATGCTATTATCCCTAATAACATCTGACTGCAGCACCAAACATGCTCACAGATAAGATCAGAAAGGACACTTGCATATGACCTCAAACACTGTTTTGTTTGGTTACAAGAAATATGAAAAATAGACGTTTGCCTCCCCCAAAATCCTGGGTTAATAAGGCAGAAGAATCAGTGGTACGTGGTTCCAGTTTCCTCTGCAATCTGTAGCTGACAGCTCTCAGCAGCCCAGTAACACGTCCACCCCATGCCCCATCTGTGCTGTTGCTTGTACCACAGATACCTGCCCAAATCTCAGCTTCTCCACTGTCCTCCAGGAGCCTTATCTCAGCTACCCCTTGACAAGTATTCTTCGAGCACATCCCAGGGTAGCCACCTTGACGGGGATGGCTAAAGGGAAGAGGACAGGTCTGCACGTTACACTCCAACAGCAGTCACCACACAGCTTCGTGATGCGAATTACAGAGCAATAACAACGACTCGCAAGTCAAATGCCTTCAGGACTGGTTCAGATCCATGAAACCCTGTCTCAATCCCACACAGCAGTTGCTACTATGCTAGAAATCAACTTTTGATTTTTCTCTCCTACTGAAAAAATAAATTAAAAAATATTAAAAACCAGTATTTTGGAAGTGGAGAGAATAAAGTGTACATACAAGCTAAAAAATCCTTAAGGGAAATTCAGCAGAAGACAACTGCCTGATCATTTTCACATTATTCTGACTAATTAATTCTGAAACACAAACGCAGCTTGATTTTTAATTTGAGCCACAGTTTGCTGTGCACCAGAATTCCTCTGTTCCTGTATCCAGCGTACTGGCAGACGTCACGCTTTTCAAAGTAAATTCCTTAAAGTTTCAGACATCTGTAAAAATTCAACTAGTTGTTTGTTCTGGAAGACACATTAGAGAAAAGTAAATGCCTTTTACACACAAAAAAAGCCACATCCAAAGTAACAGCAGAGATCGCTCCAAAAACAATGAAATCCAAGTTGTGAAAATTAGCTGGAAGAGCATGAAAAAAAAATGCAGAAACATGTTGTGGTGACTTCTTAGAATCCTGTCCAGCTGTGCCTGTGACAGCACACAAATGTTAAAGACCATACCTACTGAATAAATGGAACTGATTAAAGAGGAAAGTAACTAAGCACCAAGAAAGCTATCGAATTCCAAATGCCCATTATGAAGCTGTGAGTACTAAGGCTGCTCTTTTACACATCACCCTCTGTTAGCATTTAAGTGTCTTCATTTTGCTTTTATTTTTATACTACCATTAGCCACGGTTCATTACGTAGTAAAATCTTGTTTACAAAGCCTTTCATTACTCTCTATCAGCACCTGTCCAGACAGCAAAGCCAAATCATAAACCACTTGGCTAAAAATGGCAGCGAATTACCTGGGCTGCTTACGGTCAGCGAGAAGAGCTCCGGAGGAACCTTTTGGGAGAGCTGGTAGGTACAAGACACCTCCGCTCTGTGCGTGCACGAGGATTATTCATTGTCGTAGGGGTTACAGAAACTTGCTGAAAGCATGAGCTTCAGCTCACAAGGTTCTGCAAACACTTTAAAGATCTAAGCCCACGGCCACATTTCAAAATAGATACTAGAGCTCCACTGCAGTTATTCATTCAGTTTTGGAGATGGGCTGCGTGTTAAGCGCTGCCGACTTAAACCTCTGCTGTATTACTACCTGACTGACAGCATCCACCACCTCACAGCCCGGGGCAACGATAGCATTTTAAATCACTGTCCAAAGGTTTAAGTGATCTAGGAGAGGTGAGGTTATTTCCACTACATTGTTCAAAATGTCACACTGCGAATTATTGGAGAAGGAGGAATTGGGAGTAAAAATAGAAGGGATAAGTCACAAGGCTACTAATGCTGGGCTAGGAATAGAAAAGATTATAAACGGCAAGAAACACCCTCAATAATTCTGTTTTATTCAAACAAAGTAACTTACAACATCACCTTCCAATATTTCTTACATAACATTACTGTTAACACAACAACACACCAAAGTTCCTTTTAATTACTTGCATCTAAATATTGCTTTGAAACTTGATTAGACCAAGCTTAGCTGAAAAACTCTGAACTGAACACACACGTACTTTATTACCTGGGGGGGGGGGAATGTCTTTTGAACTCAAAAGCTTCCAACTTAAAATGAAACAAAACATGAAAATGCTGCCTACCCAACTGCTCTGGGGAAAAACGCTCTTGGACTATCAAGAAAACTTGCTACAGAACCCAGCAGGATTCCTCCCAGGACCCTCAGGTTCAGATGCCATAGAACAGCTTTGGTGGTAAGTGGGTTATTTTTTTTTGAGAGCCTGAGCTGGGAGGAGTCAAACCAGGAAAAGCTTTGATTTCATTTTGTTGTTAGTGTAAGATGTGCTGTAGCAGGAGCATTTCCCAGGCTGGCTAGAGAGACACATCCCACTTGTTGGTGTGCAGCACACAGACCCCTTTCTAATGCCCTCCGACACGCTCCCCCCGAGGCAGGAAGGTATCTTTTTCAGATTCAAAAATACAGAACAAGCATGACAACATCAACTGACTTTTTCATTTCAAGACTAACTCTTCTTAAAAAATGAACAGTAAAAAAACACCCCCAGAAAAGCCCAAAAAACCCAACAACAAAAAACCCAAACCACACCAAAAAAACCCCAATCACATAAAAAGGACGCAAAAGCAGCACATTTTCACATTTTTATTCACATCCCAGGAATTCTAAGGATGAAATTCAAGCCACACGGGCTCAATTTTTGAAATAAACAGCTAATTAAAGGGGATGTCAATTAAATCCAAGTGGCTACATACGCAGTATCATTAAGAGGCCTATTGGACAATGCTGACGAGCACGCGTGACGATGTGCAGAGAAAGGCAACATTTAAATGCCTTTATTATGTTGTGTTCCTCAATCCATCACGATTATAAATAATTGGTGTGGTGTATTGCTTGCAATACCATTATAGTTATCAGATACAACTGGTTTATGTTGGCAGAATAGGAGGTACTGTTAAGCAAATGAAACGCTAAAATTGATGAGCTGTTTCACAACAGAAGCCACCTCAACATCATTTTAACTTCTGACTCCTGAGAATCAGGAGAATATTTTCGAGCTACAGAAGATCTTAGTTCTGTGTTGTCAATCTGCCCAAACCTAACAGATCTAATCATTTTAAAGGTGGAGAGGGATAATCTATATATAGCTACATACTTTGGAAATTAAAAAAATGGGAAAAAAATGGTGGAGATTGTCTGTAGCCAAAGTCTCATCCCTGTACTACGAAACTGGAGCCGGGGCACTCGCTGGCATTGCCATGCTCTGCTGGAGGGCTTCCTCCCGCAGCCAGAGGCTGCCTGTGTGTGTCAGGCCTTGTGCTCAGCACGATCCCAGCGCTGTTCTCACGACAAAGACTCGGCAGGACGCTGCGCTTGGACTGCTTGCGATCCCCGTGTGTTTGAAATGCCAGGGGCTGGCCACCCTTATCCTCTCCTGCAGCTCTCCACACCCTTTCCTCACAGGCCAGTAGGGAGGCAAAAACAGTGCACGCACGCAGTCCGTCCTGCAAGGGTCACAGGTGTTAAGAACTCCAGGAGGGCTCTTTCAAAGGCAGAAGTTACAGAAGCAAGGTCCCTGGAGAGAAAGTGCAGGTCCCATTGGTTCAGATAATGTTTTTTCCCCTCGCTGGAATTCCAAACTCAACGACTGTACTGCTGCTGCTGTCTGAAGACCACTAACAGCAGCAGCAGAGACAAACGGCTGCTTCACAGCAAGAATAAAAATGCAGCGAGCAAAGGGTCTTCTGTAATTTCTTTCAGCAGAACTTTGCATCTCCTCTTCCTTAAAGAGGACCCTTACCCAGCAGCAGCAGAAAGAGGAACAGAGTGACCGTGGAAGAGAAACTTCACAGTAATTCCATTAACACCAAACTGCATGGTGTATAAACATATTGCTACATAGTCACTATCACTTCACATTTAAACAGTAGGATTTTAATCCCTGCATTTTCCAATCAGATTATAAATGTTGCAATGAAGTCTCACCTTGGGAAGGTATTTCAACACACCTGAGGATGTCTGTGCGTACACCGAACTGCGTACGTGTATTAAAATGTCTGTACCAAGCACTAAATGCCCATTTTGCAGAAAAGAAAGAGAGCGATGCTTTTACAAAGCCTGTTAACGTGACATCTGCATAACAGATGAACTTGTTGCCATGGAAAGCCTAAGAAAATTCTGAGCTGGGCTATTTAAAACACCAATTTCTCAAAATGTTTGGCAAAGCCTCCACTTTAATGGCAGCACTGAAGATGGTGATACTGTAGCTCACCAGAAACTTCTGAAATTATATAATAATAAGTAGAATAAATGTCAGCAGGCATCACAGGGAATGCCACGCCAGTGTAAAGCAGTGACACCAACCGTCTGCAAGAACCAATACACGGCCATTATATGGGGTTCTTCATGAGTCCAGGAAAGCTTAGCTGAAGCTATTCACAAAATTCAGATAAACAGATACAAAAAAAAACCCCAACAAACAACAAAACCAAGAACACTTAGGCTGAAAAATCCCACGAGCAGGAAGCCTATCTTAAATGTGTGGTTTTAGACCAGTCCACGAAAATTGAGAGGAAATGTCTCCAGTCTTCTTTGCACGCTTCATGTTTTGGCCATTAAATTATGTAGCATCACCCAGGGTAATAAAGAGGCCAAAAAATGTTTGTATTATCTGTCTGTGGTAGTATGCCATCCACATTTGTGGCATCTCATTCAAATCCTTTGAATAAATTATGTCTTCTGACTAATCTGAGTATAAATCATAAGTCTTAAGTTTATAGACTAAAAGCCTTATTCATAATGACTTAAAGCAGTACCGAATGTCACCTAACAATCACAAAGTGTGGTGAAGAACATCCACAGGGTTTAACTCTATTGCAATTTTAACCCACACAAGAGCTGTGATGAAACAATTAAGTGTAAATAATTAAACACAGCTTTCATCTTTGCTTTCATCTTCATGAGATTTAAGTGTTATTTCTGCCCCATGCCAGTATTTCTACAACTAAAATAGCAGATACAAAGTACACAAATATGCAGCCAGACTTGCTCCAGAATGTCTCAATCCCTCAACCCAGCCGTGTATTTCTACCCCCTGCCCTCCTAATAGCACAGCCATTCACTACAAATTCCTAGCAAGTTACTTGATAGCCAACTCCAGTCGCCACTGACACAGGCAGCCCATTACAGAAAATACGATAAACATTCCTCTCTGACATCGTATCCCATTAGCTTTTATTTTACTAAACACTAAAACAAAAGAAGCAGCAAAAGAAACGACAGCTGGCAGACAGATTTTCCAGAAATTAACTGGTGTTCTCTATATTTAGCCAGTTTTTATGTACAATTCAGTTAAAAATAGAGCAACCAAATTTTGTATTTAAATACAGAGAATGAGACACAATTTACACCTTCGCTTCAATGAAATGAGTGAGCTTTTACTTGAATCCAGAAAACATTGCTTCTAAGTTGAGTGCAGCTTTCCCTGAAATGTTTTTCTGACCCCAAAAATGAAGCTACAGCCAGATAATTAAGAAATAACACGCATTTTGACAGCATCATTTGCAAGGTAATGCAAATGAGAGAGCTCCGCATCATTTGCAAGATAACGCAAATGAAAGAGCTCACACAATGAGCTGTGCCACAAGGTTTAAAACAACCACTATCAGATCAGTCTGCCTTCATCTGTAATAAATAAACCAAATATTTTGTCACAGACCCATTCAGATCACTGAACGTTTGAGAGGCTTAGACTGAAAATACTTTTAAAGATAATTTAGCTAAAAACCCAGGGTAACAACACAGGACTTTATCTGCCATTTTATTCTGCTGTTTGACAAACTGGATTGTTCAAATTCAGTAGTGGTCATACAAATAACTGACATTTAAAATAATAATAAAAACACCAAGGAAAAAAAAAAAAAGAAAAAGAAAGAGAGAAGAAGGTCTGCCAAGTCCAGACGCAGACCCAAAAGTTAATGCCCTTCAGCCCCTGCTGATAAAGGCCGTGCTCTGCTCTCAAGAGCGACTTTGCTCCACCGCGTCAAACAGAACTCTTGAAAAGCTGCAATTGCAAGACCAAAAATGTACAGTTTATCCAACTGTTTGTCTGGACACGGCCTGTGGCTTTACTTGGAGATCGCAGCTGTACAAGGGCTACAATTCCCAGGAAACAGGAGTGCCTTTGTATCCAAGCGGAGCGCCGGGATTACTGTAACAGGAGTCTCTCGCGCTGAGGAAACAAGAGCAAAGCCTCTCACAGATGCAGGAGCCGGACAGTGCCGCTACCACCAGATTAAATCTCCCGTGTATAAAATTAAACCCCTCAGAACAGCTACAAGGTCACACTCAACATTTTCTATTTATATTCACTCAAATTTATCCTCTGTTACTCCTTTTTACCCAGCTGAATCCTTTTGTTTACCATACCTTCAACATGTCATTTGGCAGAATTGTTTCTCCTGCCAGTGAAGTATTCTCAGTAAAACCAGCTCCTTCTGCATTTCCTTCCCCTCCTCAGCATTCATTTCTAGTTTTCTTTAACCTTCTTATTCTCTTGTTTGAATTCAGCACAACTCGCAGAGGTAATCTTTACGTTGGAGGATTCAAGAGGTGGAAACAACATACAGCAGACATTTTTATTGCCTAAAATAGATATATTTTTTTAAACAGTATCAGCAGCAATCCAGGAGATTTGCAATAGATTCATACCGTGCGTTTCAAAACGGGAAAATTCCCTTGGAAAATACAGTCAGTAGGATTTCCCATCACACACACTCCCTTACTGGCATGAAACGCCAGCTTGCTTCCAAACAGGATTTCTTACTCGGTACAGTTTTGAAGGATATCATTTACTGCAAGCATAGAATTATTAATGTCCCGGAGCTTTTTGCTTAGATGCTAAGAATAGAAATGTAAAACCAGTGTGTGTCAAATGACATCCACTCGTATTTGTACGAGGTAAGAGAAACAAAACGATCAGCAACTCAAGCAGAGATGACAGAACCGGAATTACTAATTACCTGCTAGAGTAAATACGGAGTATATTCCCATTAGTTCCCATGAAGAACACTACAGCATTTCATCAACTGGGTCTCCAACCTAGCAAGGAACAGCTTTAATTGTTAATGAGCATCTACTGTCACATTTGCAAGCATGAAAGTTTTGCTTCTCTGCTTCTGTTAAATTTGGAAAGACTCATCTCTGTCATAGTTCACAGTGACAATTCAAGGGCATACGGCAGAGTATCACTGCGAGTCCCTTCCAACAGATAAAAGTAGATAAAGGAGGAGTGTAAACATTATGCAAACTCATTATTTTAATGTACAACATATACCCAAATCATTTTTATCTGCTGAGAAACAGTGAAAGGTTTGTTTGGCTTTCTCTCTGAAACCATGTGCCTCCTTCATTTCGGCTGCAGCCCATTGATATTTTCTGAAGAGAAATGCCTTTTGATCTTCTCCGATAACAGAAGACCTACTGAATTCTATTTCCAGGGGAACTCTAACCACAATGCTCCATTTGCCCAACCACTGAATTTCCCAAGACCTGTAAGCGGACTACGGGACAACAGCAACAGCTGGCACTCCTATTAACAGAGCTGACAACAGAAGTTACTAAATTTATAGTTTGCCCCAAACAGCAAACTGGTATCTGTTTAATTTATGAAATCAAGAAAGGTTAATAGGCTCATAAAGTCACTACAGGGAATGGCAGCTTCCTCCATTTTTCAAATAAAGCAAAAATAAATCCCAGTCAGAGCACAAATGTATTTGTCTTCTGCTCAGTTAACTGCTCCGTTCAAGATTAACCCGTTTAGATCAAATTAGATTTTAGAGTTGGAGGCTTTTTTTTTTTGCACATATCTTTTCACGGCATAAAACATCAACTAAACTAGAATACAAAAATAAAATGTCATTGAAAAGTAACTTGGACATTTTTATTTGCAGGCAAGGGACCAGGAAAAGACACGTCTCTGGTGCGTGTGAGTGAGGAGCCAGGAGGCTGACACTCAACAGTTAAGGATTTGGTAGCTAGGAGTGAAGTTTCAGCACAAAGTCCACTTTGCTTCTGCAATCCCTGCCAAGGGTCCATAAGATCTGAAACCCTGAACTCTCTGCTCTTTACCTGCAATTTGAAATAGAACACTTTGAGGAAAGTCAATTTTTTACTCAACTCCCTCAAACTGAGTGTGACCTACTCCTCGGTGAAAGCCCAAGACGAGTCTGATACTTGGCAGCAATATCACACAGTTTCCTTCAGAGTATGACTGTGACTAAGGGGTGTCCCTTAACATTCCGATCGATAGAAGCTCACTGCCGGAGAGAGGTCGGCTATCCCGGCAGCCTAGCTGCTTTACACCAGACCTTACTGCCTAGACACCTTTTACTGGCAGCAACAGAAGGAAGTTTGCATTGGACTTGGCTCTAAATAAAGGTGATGCTTGAGAAAATTTACCACCATTTCTATGAATGAAGTCACTTCCCACCACACTAGGTCTTTCCCATTCAACAATCCAATTTTTCTCACAAACTGCCAAATGGGATTCGTATTTGACAAGGCTGAAGTGAGGCACCTGGCTCTCAATGGGAGTTAGAATAGATGCATAGCTGAGTACCCACTTCTGTGGCACTTTGCTGTAATGATCATCAAGATGATAGGTTTCCAGCTATTTTAATACTCTCACTTTATGTCAATCATCGCATTAATAATAATGCCCCTTTGAAGCTCTACAGCATTAATCACAGTCTATCAAACGCTCTTGCAGAGCTCTGATAGAAAGTGTGACAACAAAATGAACTCTTACAACTGACCCTTGTGAGCTCTTAACTGCTCCTGAAAGTTTCATCCAAACTAACTTACACGCACTGGTGATCCAAATAAATACGGTGTTTGCTTCTTCCAGAGAATAAAAGTGTATGAAAGGAAGTAATTATTTGCTGATGAATATCTGATAGCCAGATACTATCCAATTTCTTAGCTACAGATGTTGGAATACCAGTGAGTCTTATTTCAATAACTGTTAAACCCAAGTAAAAACTTGGGCTGCTATAACATTTCCTTGAGGAACTTGACACAGCAAGTGTAGGCCAGTGAGAATTCTTCAGAACAAAGTCATTCCTGTCGATCTGTGCAAGGCCCTTGGCAGGAATAACAAAATAAATTTGCAAGTTTGACAGACTTAAAATAAACAAACTCTGGTCCAACAACTGGTTTGGTTTTGGTTGGTTGTGTGGGTTTGTTTTTGTTTTGGTGGGTGAGGTCTTTGTTTATTTGGTTGGTTTTGTTTGAGACTTTTTGTTTGTTTGTGGTTTTGTGTGTGTTGGTTTTGGTTTGTTTTTTTTACTTGCAAAATGTACTAAATAGTTAATAAGTGGAATATAAAATTACTTTGACATTTTGCAGTTTCACAATCCAGTGTCATGAGAATCTTCAGAGACTTTACAGACACAAATTACCTTACGAAGAAATCTCTCCATTAAGGCAAACAGGGCTCAGCCACACACACAAACATGGAGTGTGCATCTCTCCCACAAATAAACCGGCCATCAAACCTTCGTATGCACACAGTTAAGTTAAATGGGTTTGGTTTTCAAGTTACACAGGGCATCTGCTGATAGGCTTTCAGTGCAAGATCTTCCCTGCAAACAATTCAGGGGAAGTAAATGGGTCAATTAAAAATTATTGTACATTGTAATAAAAGCAAGCACTGAAAAAGTTTAGTACCGTTAATGATACAGAATTGATAGGAGTAATATTGTTCAAATCATTCTGAGAAGGTGAAGCATAAAGAGAAAACAGGTAGAGGAAGGCAGTAAATCTGGTTAAGAGGTACAGAAGGCTCGCAGGGGAAGGAGAACTTAGAGCCTTCACTAAATGAAGACATGGTTCAAGCTGAAAAAGCAAGAATACACTGAAAGCTAATCACTGACTTCAGCCTGGATCCACCATACAGGCCACAGCCCCCAGCTAGAAAACAAAAAATGAAGCAGGAGATTGCACAGGAGGGAAGGAAACCAGCATAGGGGCAACACTGTCTGGTGAAATCTTGACTTAATGGGAGGTAAAGAAATTCAAGACCGGATTATTTGGGTGAATAGAAGTCATCCAGATTTACATGAGACAGCAAAGCCAAACACTTTAGTGTAAGTCACTAATTCCCCAAGTTGCTCTCTTGTATGCAGCAGACCAATTCTAAATCACAAAACACATCACTTAAGGGAATAAAAAAAGAAAAGCACTTGTTTCACTCTGGAGAACAGCATTTATTCTCCTATTCTGCAGGAATTCAGTCCCTTCCTATTTTGGAACAGAGCCTCCAAATCCGAGCTCTTCCCTAAACCAGCAATCTCCACATTTTCCCCACGTCCACACAGAAGCATTTAAACAGTTCTGCGATTCAGGAGAGAACAGGCCAAGAACGGTTGGGAAATCCTGATGTACTACAGTATTTCTGCAAGGAAAGCAGTGTGGCAATAGAAACTCAGTAACTTTTAACATTTTCAGGAAAATTGAAAAAATATTTTCTAAGAATGGAGAATAATTTCAAAAGACACGGGTTTGATTAAAAACAAACAAACAAAACCCCCCACAAACTTAGCAGTGGAATACGAAGCTTATTTTCTTCCAGGTCACTCATATTTAAACTAACCCTGATTAATAGGAAAAAAAAATAATATTAACACTGGAAGGCTGTCTAGGGTCTTATTTCTCTTCCCACTGCAGGTTATGTAACTGAAGACAGCATTAGCAAATCTGCTAGGAAATGCTGCAACTCTGGTCTAGATGTATATTCTTTTTTTAACTTGGCAAAACAGTGTAAGGAAGTGTGCCTGAAAAAGCAAAAGTATAAAGAAAAATATGGAATGTTTCAGAATTTGAATAACCAAATAAGCCAAGAAAAATATTTTTATGATATTACATAAATTTACTCTAATCAGAAATCAGGAGGTAAAAACATGTCAGCGCGTTGCAGTCAGGCCACGTTGTTATTTTAAGGACAAAAGCCACCAAGATAAAGTAACAGAGGGAGCCTGGAAGGTGCCTGTAGTACCTGTTTTAACAAAGATCTGATGATGAGCAACAAGTCCTTACACTGCCCTCCTGACCACCTTCAAGTCATTCGCTTAATTCTTTTTGTAGTGGCATCAGTCAGATGTTTGTGGAGACAAAGCTGGGGCCCCTGCACCCCAAACGTCAGAGGGGTACCCAGTTCCAGTACAATTACACAGTGACAATTACACAGTGAATTACACCAGTGACAGTCCCACGCTGCCCAGAGCGCACCCAGAGCACCCGGGGACAGCCATTCCCAGCAGAAAGTTTGACAGGCAGCCTACACACAATAGTACACGGAAGGGTTCTGAAGAACCAAACCTGACAGCCTTCCCTGACCTTGCAACTACAGCACAGAAGTAACCACGCTCCCCAATGTTCACCTAAGTATGGTACAACATGACCAAAGCAAAAACGTTGATGTTTTTTAATCTTAGGAAATATCTGAATATGCTAGAGCCTCGTATTCCCAGAATTTTATACTTAGAAATGTGGAGCTTAAGGGGTCACCACA
>JANHFX010013037.1:79185-98688 GCA_027560015.1 Chloroceryle amazona | reverse complement strand
GGGGGGAAGCCAAAAAATAATTGCTCTCACTGTTTTGCAAGAAGCTATTTAATTCTATTGAATATGTAATTTGTTTGGAATCAGGTCACAATCTATAAATGGTCTTACATAAATATAAACTTCTTAGCATATCAACTCTTTTTCTCTTAAAAATGTTCTAATCATTTCTATAATCACTCTCATCTTTCAAAGAGCATTAGTCTCATTGCTTCCTTTTTCTCTTTTACCTTGACACCTTTGTTTTGCATACATCAATCTCCATCCCCCTTCTTTTAGTGATTTCCATGTTGTTTTTTCCCTTGACAGTTTGAAAATGCTGTGAATATACACAGATATCCCAATGTGTTATAATGATGATACTACTATTCCTACACTATGGAAGGAAAATATATTGAACTGTGAGAATTTAAGGCATTTTCAGCATTTGTGTAGTCTACATTCCCTCTTGTAGTGAATAGAGAAATAAAGTCACACCCAAGGAGGTTTTTCCCAAAGTAGACTTTTGTCAGCTGCAGACGAGTCCCACTATAAGTAGTAAATTGTTGTTTTACAACAAAACAAGTTTACAACAAAACACTTTCATCGTGAAAAGAGGATACAATATATCATAATAGTAATTAGTATCATAATAATAGTATCATAATAATAATTTAGGTCATAATATAAAATACAAGCATAACATGGCTGTTATTACAAAATCTGGAGCATTTTGGCACTGAAATTTGACATTAATTCATGAGAACTTTAAAGATAATTTTTTCACTTTCATAGCAAATTTTGGATATCAGCATTTCACATTTCACATGGTCCTATTCTTACATTTCTGTTCAAGGACATTACAACAAAGCAAACACTGACCTACTCCTGTTAGCTGATTATTATTGTTTGTTTTAAATGGGAATTCTCCTGGAATAATAAGTTGCTTTGATTATCTCAGAGGAAAATTTATGAGGATGCTTAACTTTTAAAGAGTTAACTTATTCTTGTACTCTTTCATAACTATTAGGGTTGGTCTAGGAGGTGAAAAGTTACATAGCTTTCGTGAAGACACTATAAATATAGCATTGATTTTTTGGCTTCAGTGCTTCAACTGTAAAAAAATTCAGTTTTGTGCACTAAATTAATACCAGCTTTTACTGAACTAGTCTCTCCCAAGGGCACAAAATACAGTGTTTTCTGTATCAACAGAAAAAAATGTGAAACCCTGTAAAATGCTGAGAAATAAAGGAGAAATCCAACAGATTTTCTTTGTGTATAGCTGCAAGGCTTGTAATTTCAGCACTGCAGCTTTTAGGAGAGTAAATGTATGGTGAGTCAATCCAAGGTAAAATACCTTTCAAAGTGTGTAGAGATTTCAACTGCTATCAAATCCTGCATAGGCACATGTCTAACTCATGGGCAAGGAGTATATTCACTCAGGGTTGTTCACTGTATTTCTAATTAAAAAGCGCATTTGATCAGATTTATCTTCATTTTTTGAGGTGTGAGCATGCTGAAACAGAAATAGGCCTGAGAAAAGATTATGATCTTCTTTCCCCTGTGCTTGCTTAAGCATGAATCATTAGTTAATTGTTTGTATTTTGCAGAGAAGCAGTAATACAACATTGACATAAATCAGGCACTGTACAAATTCATTGTAAATCAAGTTAATGGCTAGTGAGAAAATAGGGTTTTATTGGGTTTGCCATTTTTCATTCTTTAGATAGACTAGGGAGGAAATAAGCCTGCCTCATTCTTTAATAACACGCTAATAGAAACTTAAGATCTGATGCTTTAATCTCTGGATGCATCATGCCCATAAACAACAGGCTGTGGGCTCACAAGGCTTTCAGTTTACAGCAAATAGTGTACATCAGTACCGAGCAGTCACATTGTCTTGGTTCAGGGGGTGGTTTAGTAAAGGTTCTTCCTGATAAGTAAAAGCATGAGATTTTTTTTGTTTGCTCATGAGTTATAAAACCAGAAAGGTTAAATGTACAGAAGGGTGTTCTGCCGGGTAAAAAAAAATATGTGATTTTGTGTACTTAACATTCAACACTGAGAACTGAGACAAACTTACTTTTCTGTAGTTTAACTCCACTTAAGAGACCAACTTGTGACCTCAGGCAGAATCCCTATCAGAAGACTTAAAGCAAAATAAATGGTCCTACATGTCTCACTGTGGCATTTTCCCCTAGAGAAACACTTCTGAGGGTGTATCTGCAAAGGGACACTGCTGTGCAGTGAAACAAGAACAAATGTGCAACGCCAAAGGGCTTTCTTCTCTGGTGACCACCACATGCTTGATATCACATTAACTGTGCAGTTGTGTGAAGTACTTGTGTCAGCCCCAGCCAGTGATGGGGGGGGGGGGAAGTCAAAGCAGAGAGCCTTGGTTCACTGCACATAAAACCATAACACACACAGTGAAGTTTTCAGTCACAGCCCAAAATGTAGTTCTGCTTTTTTCCTGGTGAGGAGGGTTGACAAGGACGTTTGCTTTGAGTATTTCTACCCTTATTTCTCCTCCACATTAGTCCTGCGTTACTTGTAACTAAGGGATTTGACCATGGACATTTGTATTAGCTATTAGCATTCATTAGCTCCTTGTTTCAGCCTCCCCCTTCCACTACTGAAAATCCTGAGAGCTCCATCTGTAGTGCCTGAGTCAGTGGATATTGGCAGTAATAGAGGGAATGATTTTTACCTGAGCACTTAATCATATTGTGAAGAACGATGGCATGCCGGTATGATGTGACAAATCCACTTGTTACAGAGCTATGAAATGGATCCAAATGATGATTATGTGCTTACGGAATGAAAATCAAAACCATATAAAAGAAGAAAGGTCAATATATATAATGTAGATCAGAATTTTTTCAAAATCTTTGATCCATTATTTTATTAGTTTCTGATCCTACTGGCCACATAGGATTTTTTGGCTAGCTCAGATGAATAACATGCATCTACATGAGAACCTCTGCACAAACATAGATTCAAGGTTTATAGCCAGAGGAACATAACTGAGCTGTCAGAGTTTTATTATTTTAATAATAGAAATGTATTAATCTATATAAATTTATGGGATTGATTATACTTTTTTACCACAATTAAAATAAGCTAAAACTTAGATTCCCTAGCTCCTTGGCACTAAAGCTGTTTCATCCATAAGCAAAAGGTGAAAAAGCCCAGTTCATCTCTGTCTTACATCTCAAAGTTTCTGATTCTACAGCTTTAGCTTAATCTGACTCAAGCTAAGGTGGTCTAACCTCTGTGTAATAGATGCTCATTTTGCTCAACTACTACTCCTACTCTAGTATTTCTATCACCTGCTACATCCTTTTTTTTTTTTAATGGTGAATATTATACCCTGCTAAAGAGTTAGACTTAAATGATATATGTATAGTTACTGTGTGAAAGCTACATTTATTGCCTGTGGGGGCAAACCCTTGTGTAATGTGAATATAACAGATTAAATAAGTACCACATTTGGTAGTGATGTGAGGCTATGTTGTCTTCACTGCATATACTTTAATATTAACATTTATGTGATCCACTGTATATACTTTAGTACTTTACATGTATGTGAAATGGGCAGGTCACTCTCTCAAACTGTACACACTCTAGAAGCAGGAGCCATTTTTTCGTGTGTGTTTGTGTGGACTCTGCACCCAGGAGTGTGAGTGCAAATAACTGTGCACGTTCAGTGTTGTCATTTTTAAATGGTCAGGGGCCTTCCTTGCCCTTGAAGGAAATTGTACAAAATGCCTACATCCATACTACATAGTGTTTAGCTATGAGCATCCTCTGGACTTTACACAGTGTCCCTCTGGATCTCAAATGTAGTTTGTATTTTCTTTGTTTGCCCAAATCAAAGTGCCTGAAGTGACATCAGGGCTGTCTTCCAGCTCTTACACTGTGGAGCTGAGTTGATATGCTGTGTCCTGATCTATATAACAGGTGTATCGGTGAGCGCAAGTCTGCAGCACAAGTGAAAGGACTATGTAGAAAGGAGGGAGCCAAACCTTGTGCAGCCTTGTCTGTGCCATCTGCTGGGAATTGTCACTGATGTAGTGACATGTAGTGTCTTAAGGGCATGTTCTTAGGGAGTGCTAAGTTAAATCTGTGCTGGGGAGTGAAGGATGCCCACAGTTAAGCAGATGGATGATTTGGGACAAGAGCTTTATCTGACTTTGGGGAGTAGTTTTATTTAGTAGTATAGACATAGCTATCCATGCTTTTAAAGATATGCAAACATTCCTTGTCTTTCTTTTCTATGGAGCTTTAATTTTGATTTTCATGTATGTGTTAAGAAAATTGGAATTTTCTTTTCTTCCTTAAAGGCAGCTTGTTGTATAAAAGGTCCATTGTATGCACCTGAACCTAAGTTTTTTACTTTCTTCTGTGACTTCAGACAATTGTGGGTGCTACTTTAAAAGGAGCTGGTTGGGATATAGACTTTCTGGCCTTTTCTTAGTTTGAAATATTTTAGATGGAGAGATTTCCTGTCTTGAATAAGATGGGAGACACACATAAATCTTAACCTCACTATTTTTCACAGATCAAGAATTCAGGAGTATTTTATTTTGACATAATCCTCCACTGGGACATATAGATGTTAAAAATAAAATAATCTCCTCTTGACCCTGAAAACACTCAAGGTCCTGGTGTACTTGTACAGCGGTTGCTTAGCCAAAATTATGGGGAACAAAATGGCCTGGAAATCATTTGAGCTAATGAGCTAAAATGCCTGTAAGGTCCATCATCCTGAATATAATAGCTCTGTGAGGTAACTAGGCACTGGAAACCCAGGTGATTTAGATCTGTCAGACATCTTGTCAAGGAACAAGAGAGAAACCCAGGAAAACATGGGTACCACCAGAAATGCCTCAAACTTTCAGGTTCCCCCAGGATGTTTTCATTTTTGTGATTCAGTTTCCTAGTGCAAAAATTCACTCTACAGATAAATTAAGGTCAAATATATTCCTAATTTGCCTCTTTGAAAATGAAACACTTCTGTTGCAGTGCAGCTGGCTTAAAAAGTGCCAAGAGGGTTTATGTGGTTCTACCTAAACCTTTTTCTACCTTGTCCACCTTCACCACCTTTGTCAGTATGCATGACGTGATATGGTAATAAATGGGCAGCTCTCATGTTCACTTAATAGTTCATTGTCCCTTGGGGTTTAATAAGGATAAAGGCACAAATACTTGTATTCAGCTTATTGAGCCTCATCAGTATGTCAAAAAAGTGTTCAAAAGTCACACTAATTTTCACATTCTAATGATGTGTTCTGTTACATTCATACAATCAATAAAAATCACTTTTATTACAGGTAGTTTTGTTTGGCTTTTTTTAGTTGGTTTAGTTTGTGGTTTTCTTGTTTGTTTGTTTGTTTGCTCGTTTTTTTTCCTGTACTTGTTTTTTTCCTTTGTTATTAAGATAAATAGCCAGGATATTTTATGCAAGTCTTCCCCTTTACTAAATTATTGTTGCTTTGCATACTTAGTTCTGTTTTACGGTGGGTCAGTGGAAATTAGCTTCTGTATGCTGTAGTATGTTAAAGCTGGGGTCATACTTCAACTTGCAAGTATCTTACTGTGCAGCTAACTCTACATATTTCAGTGGACCTGGTGGTCACAAGTGAAAAATGATGGCAGAAATAGGGCCAATAAGATTTTAGACACACAGACTTGTATTTCAGGCAGCATTTTGTTAATCTAAGTCAATTCAAATTGGCAATACCCTTGAGTGGCTTTAATTAATAGCCTTGATAGAATATAACCCTACAGGACTCAATACACAGTGTAATTTAGTTGGATTAAACATTGGGACGATCAAACTGTTTTTTGCATGCATGGCAGGGTTCTAAGATGGGACAGAAAGGCTGGAGTGTGAAGAAGGGGTTGTGCTGCTGCCTTGACAGCAGCAAATACTCAGAGCAGCCTCTGGGAGCCAGGCAGGTTTGGGGCCCCAACAGAGATTAGCTTCCAGTAGAGTGAGAACAGTCCTCATGAAGTACTTAGAGGCTTCTGAGATTTATTTTTTTTTTTTTTTTTAATTAAGTACTCACATATGTCTCTTCAAAACATGTGGTCCTGGTGGAGGAGAAGAAATACTGTTCAGGCACCTTTCCAGTTTGCGCTTGACACTTGTTTTACAGGGATCTTTTCTTACCAGCCACATGTATCATTTAAATTTCTCTTCACTAGTAATGCAACTGTCAGATGAACTCTTCAGCAGTTTAATTACTGAGATCTTCAGTTTAAAAATCTGAGGAATCCTTATGCAGTAAATCAATATCTCTCTGGACATATGAATGATAGGAAAGAAAAAGATACAATCATAAGTAACCAATGTTTCCTTTGAAGAAATAAGCATGAAGTGTATTACTCTGTTTCTCAAGTTATTTTTAAGATGACAATCCATTGGCTCTTCAACTGTTCTATTTCATACAGTTTTCACTGTAACTTAACTACTGCCCCCTTTGTGGCCTTAGTTCATTCTTCCTTTGTTATCGTGAGATACAAAAGTAAAAAAGAAGGAATGTTCAATCTTAATTTTTATGATTTAGAGGTCTGAGGCTTTGATTTCCTTTTTGTTAAGCTTTTTTTTTTTTTTTCATGGGTATTTTTAAAAACATCTACAACGCATACATCTTAAAAGAATGAATGACAGTCTCTGACTTCAGGTAGAGTCATCTGAGTTTACAATGAATGGGTGATTGATTGACTTTTAGTAGTAGAGCTGACATCTGGTAAGCAGATAGATTAATCACAGCTGAGTATGTGCTAGGGTTGCCTTTAGGGTATATTCCAGACCTTCTGCTGTACTCAAGAGTGGTAATCTAAATTCAAATGGGAGACCTGTCAACTAAACAGTCTCTCAGATAATAAAAGGCATGTAAGGTGTTCACTAACAGGATCTCGGTAATATTGGACTCTTTTGTTTCTAGTCACATAGGAGGCAGAAGAGGCACAATGTTGCAGTGTTTCAGAAGGATGTAATATCCATTTTATCTTGTAATGTAACACTTTGCCTGAAACTGCCCCAAACATGTGGAAATTTGAATTTACATTTATCTGAGATCTTGCTACATATATCTGGCCTATTAAATATAAACGAAGTGAATAAAACCAACCTTCACAGAAGCAGACAATAAATTAATAAATATCCTGAGCCTAAATTAAAAAAAAAAATTAAAAATAAATTCAGCAAACACTCCCTTAATTAATGGAGCTTTCCCTACCCGGCAAACACTGCAGTATATGCTTTTCTATATTCCTGTTAGAAATCCCAGTGATCATGCCTAAATGTTGATTATAAGTCTATAAAATGCTGTATACAAGCCATTGCCTTGCACAGAAACTAGGATGAGTATTGCTACTAATTTCTGCTTGATTCTATCCCTAGTTAAACATCATTCTGCTCTGATGCCTTTGGTTGCATCTGGGCCTTTAGAAACACCTCTCTCTGGGAAAGTTCACTCAACTAATTCACCTAGATATTGCTTTCTAGCTTCTCTATTGGTATGGCTTGCAAACACTTGCTAAAGATCTTTAAAATCCTTACCTGATACTATTTGCACTCTCACTTGTTGAGCAAGTTCAGGATATTAATCCTGTCCAAATTCCAAGTTGAAAGAACTGATTTTGCATCATTTCAACCTGGCATTTCTGCATCAGTCTTTAAGCTCTTTATGAAGAAAAGGACAAGGAGCAATGGTTTTAAGTTAGCAAAGGATAGATTTAGACTGGGTATTAGAAAAAAGTTCTTTAATATGAAGGTGGTAGACCACTGAAATGGGCTGCCCAGAGAGGTGGTGGAGAACCCATCCCTGGAGTCATTCAAGGTCAGGGTTGTTGGGGCTCTGAACAACCTTCCCTAGGTAGAGATGTCCCTACATGTGTAGAGAGGTTGGACCAGATGACCTCCAGATTTCCCTTCTAGCCTAAAACATTCTAGGATACTAAAATGTGTAACTGTGGTTGGCAATCTGACCTTGACCTTTTATTAATTGTGTCCTGCTCCTGGGAGCCTTTTCTTTTATCATGTTTTCTTTCACTCTTCAGTAGTGAAAGAGCTCTTCTGCCCTGCTCATGCTTCCATGCTTCAGGATGGTCAAGGCTTAGTAGGTACTTAGTCATATCAGCTTGGCACATTTTGGATTATCTCAATATAAAATTCAGTGGATTTTCTTTGAGCTCCTTTGCTTGCTGAGTAAATTCAGGATGTTAATTAAGTCTAAATGTCAAGTTAAAAGAAACATGATTCCAGCCTGCTGAACCATCTTTTTAACTCAGTATTCTTTTTACTTTGACCTTTCCTTAAGGAGAGACAGGTATTGCTCAATTAGTTTTGGTCTTTCCAGAAGAATGGTGAAATTTTATAGGACTAGATCATCCTTTTCTCTGAGGTGATAAAATTCACATCAGGCAGACTTGATACTGGCTCTGACTATATGCATCCCTGCTTTCTCATTGCGCTCTGCAGGATTCTTCTGTCACGAAACTCAGAAACTGAAGTGTTGCTCAAAAGTAAGCTGAATTTGCAATATCCATACTTAACAAATACTGACTTGAAGGGCCCAGGGCTTATTAGTGGCTCATTTGGAGAGTAGCTTTTATGTTGGTACTAACTGTCCCAGACATGTGTTGCACCCCTTAAAAGCAGAAGGAAATATAAAGAATTATTTAAAATACCCGTGTTTCTTTTCCTTGATGTAATTGTCGAAATCAGCATCTCAAGCAAAATTAGGCTGTAAAAGAATATTATACTAGTGACAGCCTCTTCTTTGGAAGATAAAAGATGTGTTTTGCAATTGAGAGTAGGAATGATTTGCAGACTGAGAGTGTGAAATAAAGACCAGACCGCTTACCATGTGCAGGGATGTAGAATCTCCATCCTCAGTGTGTGACATCCCCAGTAGTTCAGTTACAGCCCCCTTTAACAGATGTGAAGCCAAACAGTTATTATATTAAATATCCATGGAGAATATCATCTGCTAAATGAGTGCAGTTGATTAGGAAAGCAAGGGACAATGGCCAACAATGATTGTTTGAAGCAGGAAACCTGGGAACAAGGGGAGCAAGTAGCTTTGGCAATGATGTGGAGTGGGCAACACCAGCCATGGTACTGCTGGAGGAGAAGAACAGAATTTGCAAGGCCTGCAAGGGTAGTAGGTGATGCAAGGGTAGTAGGTGATAACAGCACCTGAGGTGCAGTTACTTGTGCAGAGAAAAGTACTGTAGCAAATATCATAAATGTATTATATGATGAAGGCCTCAGTCATCACTCCTCAAAAAGATTGTGGATTCAGTTTGAGTAATTTCATGAAAAATTCAGTTCTCTGTTCAGGAAAATAAAAAGAATAAGTAAAATGTTAGAAAGTACTCGGAAAGGGATTGAGAATCAAACCTAATGTTGCTGTATTATTTTATATGCTTGAATATTGCAAGGAATTCTGCTCATCGATTTGAAAAGGATATAGGAGAAATAGAAAAGGTGCAAAAAAGGGTAACAAGTGTAATCAGAGCTACAGAAGTAGCTCTCAAGGAGAGAAGAAACAGTGAGAGAAACATCCTTAGAAACCAGCATTCAAACATTTTCATCTTTCAATCATGGCGCTGCATTTTGGACCATTTCCACATTTTGACTCTGTCTTTCAGTCTGGTGGTTGTGACATAGTAATACACATAAAGAGGAATTGCTACAAAATACAAGAAGAAAATGTTGCTCATTGAGCTATAATAGCTGCTGTGAAAAAACTAGAGATTTTTACAAGCTGTGGTATGCTAATAAATCTCCTAGACTGCCACACAAGTAAATAAAGGTATTGCCATGTACATAGATTTTTGGTGATAAGATTCACCGATCTTACTCACCATCCAGGTTAAATCATTTAATCAGTATCTATAATTAGTCATATTTGTGTTTCTAAATGTAATCACTTCTTTTCACTTAAGCTATCTTCAGTTTCTGAAAAGTACCCTGTAAAGAAAACAAAATTCAAGAAGTTCTGGTAGGTTCAGATGGATTTTTTATGCTATTTATGTTATTGCTCTTGTTTGCTTATTGTTCACATTATACTTAAGGATCCTGTTTACTTTAGTAGTCTTATTTGCAGATCTATAAGAACTCACCTTAAGAAAGGATTCTTAGATTATCTAGTCTTCTAGCCTGCAGATGAAATGTTTCTCTTTAGTTCCTCCACATTCAAATGAATACATGTTTGAGAAATCACAATTCCCTCATTCAGAAATGCACCTGTCTTTGCTGTAAGTAGCCTAAGAAAGTTTCTACTAGTTTCCTGGAAAGCCTGATTTAGAGGTTAATGACTCCAGTTGATAAAAACCACAACCTTTATTTTCAAAATGGTATTTTTCCTCACTTAGTTTCATGGCATTGGATACCAAGCACTGTATGAAATCCATTAGTCTTGACATTTTCTATAGCCTACTGAAAAATTATGACACTGTTAAGTAGGAATGTGATTTCAGATTAAATATGATAGAAACCAGTATTTATTTACTTAAATTTACAATTTATTCTATAATTGGTTCTTTGTGACCAAGCCTGCTTATTTTTAAGAGGAAAAAGTTGTCTGTGGACAATTTAATGCACTGACCCTTTCATCTCAGCAGAGAAAATTCATTCCAAAATTAATTTAGACAACTCATTAGGAACATGGAATAACAGCTATCTTATATCTTTGTCATCTTCTAAGAGATTACTTCAATATTTTTCTTACTGAAATTATTCCTTTGCCATGATAATGCTAATTTACAAGCTTGGAGCACTTGGAGCTGTCAAGATTCGAAAGAATGAGTAGTATCAAAGTAACAAAGTAGTATCAAAGTGGTGTTTTTCACTGTTTTCTTCCACAGTGAGCATGCCTATCAGAAACCAGTTATCTCCTATGTTTGATTTTACATATGAGTACAGTTCGCACTTAAAACTGAAATGGAGTTTGCCAACCAACCAATTTTTGCAAAGTTGCACATTTTACTTTTAACATGTAAAATATTTCTTTTCCCCATCAACGCCATAATTCAGTGTCAGTATGCTTTACAAATGTTCTTCAGTACTATCTGTATCATGCTCTTTCTGCAGAGAAATGACAAGGATTTATCTAAGCGTGGTGAAGTTAACACAGCTCATCATTTTAAAAAATGCTTGTCTCTCTCCTAGAAATGCCAGTAGGTCTCTAGATGGGCTATTAGTGCTATAAACCTGCCACTTCTTCCCTAAGTGATGCTGGTGTCTCTATAGAAATCACTGACCTGCCTTAAAGCAAGCTTAGTGAACTTTGTTTCAGTAAAAAACAGCAGCAACCTGTTGCAGTCAGCTGCAAAAATTCTGTACGTACCTCCTTCTCAGATGACTGCCCTGTGCTGTGGGTAATTTTAACAATTACTTGGCATTGATTGATTGGATTAGTAGCTGTCTAAACCCATGTTCAAGTCAGTTACACAAAAATGTCTTTGAGGGGCAAAAAAAATCTTTCAGAAGTCTGGTTTTGTCTGTCCTCTTCATTATGTGTCTACAAGATGAAATAGTTGTGGCCTTCAGAGGAGGATTAATTTATTTCCCTGGTGTCAATATCATACATGTAAAACCAGTTACATTCTAGGAAGAAGTAAGTATATATAGATCATAAAGTAAATGATAAAGTCAGTAGTGCCTCTTGAGCATGAAATGACATATGTAACTTCTGTTATTCTGGAATACAGGTAGTTCATGGAAGGGGATTTGTCTTAAAGATCCAGAAAGTCTTAAGACACCAATAGCTGAAGGGTTTGTAATCTGTAGCTTAACTTTTTTTCATACAAACATAGTAAGGCAAAGTCTCCAATGAGACCATCATTCTCTATGCTGAATTCTGTATGCAGCTGCTCTGGTCAACCCTCTGGGAACCCTGACTCTTAAAAACCAAGTGCCTCCTCACTGTGCTGCCCGTGTGATTGCAGCTTTAGGTATGCCTGGCAGGTGGTTAGCACTGTTTTGTATTCACACACACCGTGTTCTGGAGACACTCTGTCCTTCTCACCCATTTAATGGGTAGGAGGTTTGGGGAAAGGATTATAAAGTATTTAGCATGGTCTTCAGTCTTGTTTAGTCCCGAGTTATTTTGTGTTTAATCACAAGCACAAATTGCTGCACAGTCAAAGACTGCCTTACAGGATAATGTATCAAACTCGTAAAATTCAAACAGTTTAGTTCTGCTTATCTTGCCTTTTTAGTAATCTACAACAAATATGAAACTTTATGACAGTTTTAGTATAATTATCATCTTAAAATGATACATAATTTATAGAGGACTGACTGTAATATCCAAGCTGCAGAAAAGGAATTTATCTTCATTTTCTGTGAGCTGAGATAAATGTTTATAAAAACCCAGGCTAGGTACAACTCACTAAATCAATTTCCCCTTGCTTAGCCTTTCTGCAGCATATCAGACTGAGGGATAGAGAGACCTAATTCTTCAGGTGCAGCACAATCCTTGGTACACAATATTCCAAGGGAAAAAAAATCTGTTACACCTGAGCTTCAGTCTTACTGTTTAAATTTAATTCATCTAAATTAGCAGTTTTCATTAGTTTCTCCCCTACTTGTCATTCTGTGTTGAAAACAGGATGAGGTCCTTTAGAATGAGATTAAAATTCAGGAAGGTATCAAGGCTTCTGCCAAGAGGAGAGGGATTGAAGACTTCCAGACTTCGCAGGATTTGGTTTGTTTAGGTTTGGTTTTTTTGTTCTTATTTTTTCACTGAATACACCTGTGTATAATAATTTGAGGGAAAAGATCTGTCATGAGTATGGAGGAGAATGCTTTCAGGCCAGTCTCATCATAACTGCTACATCTTTAAAGATGCCAATGAGACGACCTTTGAAACCACTTTGCACATTTCGCAACACCCCAAACCAGAGCCAGCTTTGAGTCAATGGTTTTTCAGGCCAAAACAGGTGTCTTCTTTGATCAGGAAGGACTCATCCCCTTTGTAGCACATGCTGAAAACAGAGTATTGATTCTCTCCTTTAAAGCTTTGAAGTTTCTTTATCATCCACAGGATATAATCTGGGCTTCCTGAGCCCACTAATAGTGATGTCAGTTGGTGTGAGTCAAGGCCAGTTACAACATGCTCACTAGAACTGGACTTAGGCAAGCAGTCAAATACAAGCAAGTAACACAGTTTGTGATTGCTATCAGTTGGGGAAAATCAGACCTGATGGCTTCAAGGAAATGGCTTGCTGTCTGTTACAGTCTCCTAAAACATCTAGGGAATTCATAAAATAGGGTAAGTCATGTTAGACACACAAAACTCCAACAACCTTAATATTTTATAGTTGTTTCTTTTGATCATCTTTTTGATAGAAAATTAATTAGAGTTTAAATAACTTTGGACGTAACATTTGATGGTCCTTTCATCCCCAGGTTTTTTTTCAACTAATATGTTCCAAATAGCAAACACACTTCATTGCCCTTTCAGTTTCCATTTTCCACATATCTTATTTTCTACACATCTTGGATTTGTTTCAGGCAGGTAAGTGCCACAGAAGTGTCACTGCCAATATCAGAGATAGCAACTCTGTGCAATCCCACAATTACTGAAGGAGATATGTACAAATAACATTTCTGAGAAGTGCATATCATCATATACAATATATTCTGCTTAAATGAGCTGCCAGGGCTGGTGGCTCTTCAGTGTTATGGTAATTCTATTTCACCTCAGAAGCACTTTTTTTTTCAGTTGGGCAGACGTTTTGACATTTCCAAATTGCTTTACTTGTTGCTGTCATACCTTTGGACAATTAAATGAGTCAGTCCCTTTGCATAAGCTAGTTGTTGGATGTGGGCTCCTTATAGCATACTGGAGGCAGATCACTTCTCCTGCTCCTATACTATAAAGAGCAGCCCTAGCTGCTGGGGTCAAACTTGTAGTTCTCCCCATCTACCTTACTTCCCATCTGTGCGTTAGCTAGTTGTGCTTATTCCAGCCAAATTTTTAACTTGGAGTTTTTGCTCGGGAAGCCAGGAGCCTGCAGCTGCTCTGCGGCTCACCAAGCCCCTGCAGCTGCCCCAGTGCTTGTACCGCTGTGAAGATGCGGAAGAAGCACCTTGTTGGTGGGCACCACTGGCTCCCCATGTTCCCAGTTGCCCAGGGCTGAGGATGATGCTGGGTTAGTGGTACACTGTGCTCATAAGTCCCTCAATCTGAAAAAGAACAACACTCCCCCCTCCAAAAAAACCCAAACATACAGACAATAAAGCAGGCTCTTCCACCAAGCAGTGCCAAGGTGGTGGGCTTCCCCACCCTGCGCCCAAAGCTGCATCCCCCCATTGCTTTGCCTCTGCCTCCCCTGCCACTCGACCCTCTGCCTGTGCACCTCTCCCTTCTCCCTCTTTTCCCACTAATATCCTGCATGCTGCAGGCATGGCAGGGACGAGTGCACAGGCAGTCTCCCCTCCGCCTCAGCTGAGACACCCGCGTAGAGTTGTCCCTGTGTAGAGTTGTCCAGTGGAGAGTTGGCTGTGGAGAGTTGTCCCATTCTGGGGCTGCAACCCCGCCACGTCTGTGTTAGCCCAGGGTACAGGCTGGCTCATGGGCAGGCTGAGCTTGTTACTCACAGCCGAGTGCAGTGCGTGCTCAGCTCCTGCACTGTGTTTTGTGGTTTGTGTCCTGCCCACGCTTATGTTCTTGTAGCCATTGACTTTGCTGGGTGTGTCTCTAGCTATAGAGAAAAAAAAAAGCTAGCCCCTGTTTGGAGAAGATAGGAATATCTAATGTGCTCCTCTTTCTAAAACCAAACTATTATTGATAGCTGTGTGTAATGCACCTTTAATTTTCTTATGCATAGGGATTCTAGAAAATCCACAGTGAAGAAAGGTCAGGATAAAACATGAGTTGTATGTGATGGAAGCATGGGAGTGTGTTCACTGCATAAGCCAAATTGCTGCTAAAAGCCCTTTAGCTACTGCACTGAAAGAATTCCTGCAACTAAGAGGATTATAGTGTTCCTTAAGTCCACAATAGAATATCACTGGTATTAGCATCAATAGCAGTTATGCTTCAAGGGCAGTACACAAAGCCATAAGTTTTGTATTTAAAGCACCGCTTCACTTCACCTTGAGGCATTAAGATTAGTACTCCCATTTAAATAACAAAAAATCCCAATAAATCCAGACTTCAGCTGGTAAAATATCTTTCCTATGGACTTCAATTCCAAAACTTAATAGGGACATTAAAATAATTAACTATAAAGCCCCTTGTGTGATTTCAGGGCTTCCTTCTCCTGTGTTTGTTGCTATTAACTCATTAAGTGGCCCTAACTGAGCAAAGTATTCATGTGCTGGCTTATATCTCAGTTCGGTCAGTGAACATCTAAATGTAAATGCTTTGTAGAGGCAGGGGCCGTTGGATTCTGAGATGACTAAGCAGATGCTTCTGTTTAGTTCCTGTTTCCACAGAGACTATACATGTTTTCAGTGTTCATTCTATACTTTGAACTTAACCTCTTAAATGCTGATAAAGAAGGTATTTGTTTTTAAGCCAGTGACTCCTCTCTTCCCATGACTGTCTATCTAAAACAACCAAGAAAGTATTTCATCTATCTTAGTATTAATCCATAAAGTATCAGTTCTGGGGTAGCCCACATTGAAATGTAAATTACTTGGAGCTTCCATTTCCTACAGTTTTTTAGACCTTTTCATGCTCTGGAGTGTTTTGGTTTTTTCCTTTTTACTTTTTTCCATGTTTTTGCTTGAGGACAGAATCCATATTGATGGGAGATGAGAAAGCTCATTGTAACTGACATTTGTGTCACTGTTTATATTGAGACACTCCTGAATTTGGTAGAGGGTTATTTGTACCAATGAATGGAGAGCATTTCTAATTTTCTTTTGTTAGAAAAATATCAGAGAAGGCTCTCTTACTTGACTGTTTCATGTAGGAAGAAGAACAATCTTTTTTCCATCTTTTTCCTCTGCTTCAGTTTTTGCATTAAAAATTCTAGCTCCCTCTTGTCCATTTCAAGAAGCTGTAGTAGTCAAAAGTTAAAAGATTGTCAGACTTCCCTCCAATGATTATGAATATTTAATTTGTTTCTGGTTTTGGTAGTACTTGGGAATATTTGATTATGTCAAAGCATGCACTAAGAACTGATACTCAAAGAGGTCTGCAACAAACACTGCTGCTCATAGATAGCCTTCTCTTTACACTGCAGTTCTGAAGCAGTGAAGAAAATATGGTTATTTCGGTGTAAAATGAACAAAGTGAGATCCAGGCATAATGCATCAGCCATGATGAAAAAAGCACTTTGTTTCCATGTTGCTTGTTTAAAGTGAGCTACGTAACAGCTGGTTACAGCATTCACTATTTAGATACACAGAGTATAATACTTGACCTTATTTTCCGCCTTAATAAGTAGTTGAAGAAAGAGAAACTGACTTGAAGACAAAATGCATAAACATCCCCCCTGATTTTTAAGATGCTATAATGTAAATGTCCCCTACTTGAAGTGACTCTGGATGCTGGATTCTTACTGTATAGGGTCTTCGGTTAGTTTGGATGGATGGGATGCCATATGTTCTTCATAACCTTTCAGGATGTTCACAACTGAAGATGACTTGGAGCTGTTAAAATAGGAAGGAAATGCTTTATGAGAGAAAGCACATAGCTACATGAAGGAGGAGAGACTAGGGAAAATGCAAAAAATGAAAGCACAAGGGAATTCAGTGAAAACAATCGGGTTAGATCTGCATCACTGAAGCTTCCTCTTCTTAATAGCTGACTTAGGCCAACTCCCTTGCCTTATATATATATATGTGTGTGTGTAAAAAAACCACCAGCTTGCCCATGGATGATGAAAATATGCACAGTTGTACAATTTGGTGCCTTACAGTGTGACCTGGGTATGTGATTCTGGCACAGTGGGCCTCGCAGTTGCCTGCGTGGTTCATCAACACGGCCTCTGTGTACAACCATCCCTCAGGTTTTCCTTGGTGCCTTCTGAGCCGGTGAAGTGCCACAAGCACTCCCTTGGTCACAGAACTCAGGGCCAGATAAATCCAGAGGGATCTGCAGTAGGTCAAATTTTTGGCTCTGGAGCATAGGAAGGGGCAAGCTGTCCCCTTGCACAGGGCACTGCCCAGGGCTTTTCTCCCATATGGAGCCATGTGGTAGCTAAGAAGAATGTTAAAAGCAGTAAGTCCCTTACCAGCATCAGGAAGCTCCTGTCCTCTTTTGTCTGGGCTGGAAAGCTCCAGTGTTTAGAATGAAAAAAGCCCATGGGCTCAGCTGTGGTTGCCACCTGGCTATTCCCTCCAGCAACAGTCTAACTGAACCAGCTGATTTAGCCAGCGGTGAGGTCTGGACCAACCAATGCATGGCTGCTTTGGTTAACCAGAGCCTGTTACTTTAAAATCATTTCATATGCCCCATAGCATATTATTTCCCATAAGATTGTACAACGTTCATGTGTTTGGAAGGTGCGAGGAAAAGGATGGCCACAATTGGTGTCTCTCAGGGCTCAGTTTTGGGACCAGTCTTGTTTAATATCTTTATTGATGACCTGGATGAGGGGATTGAATGCGCCCATCATTGCAGATGACACAAAATTAAGTGGGAGCGTCGATCTGCTTGAGGGTCAGAAGGCTCTGCAGAGAGACTTGGACAGGCTGGAGCGATGGGCCTGAGGTCAATGGGATGAGGTTTCACAAGGCCAAGTGCCGGGTCTTGCACTTTGGTTACAACAACCCCAGGCAATGCTACAGGTCTGGGGAGGAGTGGCTGGAGAGCGGCCTGGTGGAAAGGGACCTGGGGGTGCTGGTGGACAGGCAGCTGAACATGAGCCAGCAGTGTGCCCAGGTGGCCAAGAATGCCAAGGGCATCCTGGCCTGCATCAAGAACAGTGTGGCCAGCAGGAGTAGGGAGGTGATCGTGCTCCTGTACTTGGCACTCGTGAAACCGCACCTTGAGTACTGTGTCCAGTTTTGGGCACCACAGCACAAGAAAGACACTTTGGTGCTGGAGCAGGTCCAGAAAAGGGCAATGAAGCTGGTGAGGGGTCTGGAAAGCATCCCTTATGAGGAGAGGCTGAGGCAACTGGGGTAGTTTAGAGGAGACTGAGGAGACCTTATAGCTCTCTACAACTACCTAAAACGAGGTTGTAGCAAGATTGCTGTTGGTCTCTTCTCCCAAAATACTAATGATAAACCAAGAGGAAATGGCCTCGAGTTGAATCAGGGGAGGTTTAGCTTATATATTAGGAAGAAATTCTCACTGAGAGAGTGGTTAGGCACTGGAACAGGCTGCCCGGGGAGGTGATGGAGTCACTATCCCTGGAGGTGTTTAAAAAATGAGTAGACGTAGCAGGTGAGGCTCTGGTCTAGTGGATAGAGAGGTGTTAGGATGAAGGTTGGACTTGATGATCCTAGAGCTCCTTTCCAACCCTAATGATTCTATGATTCTCTTTCTAAGGAAAGGACAGATCTGTTCTTATTAGAGGAAGCCAGTCTTCCTCTAAGTCATGGCTTTTCCCCAGGTATTGTGACAGGCCCACACATTTCTCTGCACCCAGTCTGAAGCTGTTCTCTGAGGCTTCTGGCAGGAGTACCTGCCATGGCAGATATTTGGGGTCCTTTTCTTGAACCTCCAACCTAGCAAGCTCCTCGGTTATATCAAAGGGTGTTTGCATCCCTTTCTGCTAACCTTGATTTCCTGCTGTAAACTTCCCTTTTCATTGCTTTATGACCCCTCCAGACTTTGACTGGTATTGAAATTTCCCATGGTCTGCCCAGAGGTCCCCAGTTTCTTTTTTTCCAAAGCATGAAATAGCACTGCAGCCCATCACTTGGTGAGTAGAGGCATCTGCTATATCTTGTCAGCTGAGAGAGAAGAGGATGCAGCTTTTGAGGTCAACCAGGCCATGTGTCACTCGGGCCCCATTTGAGGACACTTCTACCACTGCCATCCTCCTCACTGAATACTGCTGTGGCTTCTCCCACACTATGTGGCCTGTAGCATCTAATGTACCTTCTCAGCATGTTGCCAAAGTCTAATTACTACTAATTAGTAGTAGTAATTAGTAAAACCTTGAGTGTCAGGTTTGAGTGGAAAATGGAGTATTGGATATGAAGGCGAGGTGTAGTTTGGCTGCAGGGTGAATCCAGAGAGAGCTAATTGTGCCAGTCTTAGGCTCAGTGCCTGAGATTAGACAAGTTTGCCTGTCACTGCCCCCAGATGAGTTATGAGAAACCAAAACACTTCTGCTGCTTCCCAGGATGAAAGTAAGGGAGTCACATAGTTTTCTCATTAAAAAAAAAAAAAATAAAAAAAAAAAAAAATAGAGCTTTCCCTACATTTCGACTACCAAATGGCAGACGATCTTTGTATCCAGAGAAAGCAGATGACTTACAGCAGAGACATATGTTTTCCAGCCATTCTAGTGCCCTGGTTTGGGTGAAAACAGGACTAATTCTGTTCAGTGATTTTACTTTTCAGTTCAGTACTTCTAACTAACAGCACT